>JAJIBD010021266.1:0-41288 GCA_021461705.1 Cryptotis parvus
ATCCTTGAAACATTCTCAAATATACAGCCAAACTTAATCTTGATAAAGGAGCAAAAATATAAAGTGGAGCAAAGAAAGCCCTCTTCAACAAATGGTGCTGGAAAAAAAGGGCAGCTACATGTAAAAATGAACTTAGACCCTTCTAACGCCATGCAAAAAAGTCAGATCAAAATGGATCTCTAGATCTCAACATCAGACATGAATCTATAAGGTACATCGAAGAAAACATAGGAGAAAACTCTACGACATCAACAAACGAAAAGTATCTTTTAAAGATGACACACCACTGACTCAAGCAAATGGAAGCAAGATAAACAAATGGGATTATATAAAATTAAAAGCTTCTGCACCTCAAAAGAAACGGTGACCAAAGATACAAAGACAATCCACAGAGTGGAAAGGGATATTCCACCTAATACCTATCTGACAAGGGGTTAATATCCAGGAATATATCAGGCACTGGTAGCACTTCACAAGAAAAAAAGCCAACCCCATCAAAAAATGGGGGAGGAGAAATGAACAGAAGCTTCCAAAAGAAGAAATTCAATGGCCAAAAGGTATATGAAAAGTGTTCTTCATCTTAATCATCAGGGAGATGCAAATCAAAAACAAATCAAACAATGAGGTACCATCTCACACCTACAGAGAACTGGCACACATCCAAAAAACAGCAAGAACAACCGGTGCTGTATGGATGTGGGGGAAAAAGGGACTCTGATCCACTGTTGGTGGGAGGCCGACTGGTCCAGCCCTTTTGGAAAACAATATGGGCATTCCTCCCCAAAAACTAGATATTGAGCTCCCATTTGATCCAGCAATAGCCCACTCCTGGGAATATACCCGAGAGACCGAAAAACACATAGCAGAAACACTATCTGTACTTCTTTTATTCATCTCTGCGCTATTCACTATAGCTAGAATCTGAAAAACAACCTTAAATGCCTGAGAACAGAGGATCGCTAAAGAAACTGTGGTTCATCTACACTATGGAATACTATGCCGCTGTCAGAAAAGATGCAGAAATTATGAAATTTACCTGCAAATGGATGGACATGGAGACTCCATCATGCTGAGTGAAATTAGTCAGAAGGAAAAGGACAGATATAGAATGACTGTATTCATTAATAGGACATAAATAGATACCAGTGTTTTACTAAATGTGGAAATGGTAATGGCAGATTAAAACCCACCATTGAATATATACACAAAGAGACTTAAGTGATAAACCCTAAATATCTGCAGGGCTAGCCACTATGTGAAAAATAAGAGGGAGAGAGATGCAGAGACAGAGAGAGAGACAGAGAGAGAAAGAGAGGAAACTGGGGTACCCTGCTATTAAGGCAGCATGGGTGGGCGGGAGGGGGTGGGGTACATTGGTGGTGGAAATGGGGCACTGGTGGAGGGATGGGTGCTGTATACTGTATCTACCAAGAACCAATTATGAACACCTTTGTAATTGTATGTTTCACGGTGGTATAATAAAAAATTAAAAAAAAAAGACTTCTTCCATCAAAGCCTTTTATGAGTATGATGTGAAGTTCTTAATAGTGTTAGCAGTGAGCCAGGCTCTGAATTACCTAAGTAATGGAGTTAAGAGAGAATTTAAAAAATTCCACAAAAGAAGAAGAGGGGAGAGAGATGAAACAGAGAGAGAAAGAGAGGAAACAGAGGTACCTGTTATTGAGGCAGCTTGGGGTGGGTGGGAGGGGTGTGGAAGTACATTGGTGGTGGGAATGGGGCACTGGTGGAGGGATGGATAATGGAATATGGTATTACCAAGAACCAGTTATGAAAACACGTTGTAATTGTGGCTATGACTTATGGTGGTATAGTAAAATATAAAAAATTTCAAAAATTAAATCCGCTCAAAGATGCATAGAAAGGTACTGATATCCGTGGAGTTGCAAAAGAATCGAAAGCCAGTATGCTTCTCTTGCTCACACCCAGTAGAACTCAGGCTTTATTCCTGGATTTTGCACTCAGGAGCACTCCCGCCTCAGGGGCCTTAGGGACCATATGGGGTGTTGGGGATTGAACTTGGATTGGCCACATGTGAGGCAAACACCTAATCTGCTGTACTATCTATCACTCAGGGCTCTTCAAAAGATCACATTATGGAGGGCCAAAAAGATCGTGAAGGAAGTAAGTCGGTCTTACATGTGGCAGACTCTGGTTCAAATCCCTGGCTCCACATGATCCTGCTCTTTGAGCATCACCAGGGATCTCTCCTGAATAAAGAGCCAGGAAAGCCACTGAGCTCTGCTAGGTGTGGCCCTCAACCCAAAGGACTTATAAAGTTTAAAGTCAGGGTCTTAGAATGGTCTCCGAATGGGAATAGTTATTTTAAGCTGTTTGGGGAGGGCATAGGATGCCTCTCTCTAGAATTAATCATTTAATTCTTATTTTTTCCTGTCCCCATATGCTACAAAGGATTTGTAGATTTAAATTATAAACGGAAGTTAATCAAAAAAAGGAACCCTTTCTCCCATTCATATTCCGAAAATACTTCCATCATTTTGTATCACCAAGAATGGCCAAACTCAAACCGACATTGGATCCCAGGTAAAGTCATATCAATTCTTTGACTAGCTGTTCATAGCCAACATTATCTTTACTTTGCAGTAGCAACAGATCCAGAATAACACAATATACAACTAGGGAAAAGAAGAATCAAAGCACATTTTGAAAAGGATTGAGCCAACTTGGCAAGAAATTACAAAAACATAAAGAGAGGGAAACTGGGGACATTGGTGGTGGGAAATGAACATTGGTGAAGGGATGAGTGTTGGGATATTTTAGGACTGAAACCCAATCATAAACAACTTTGTAACTGCATATCTCATGGTGATTCAATAAATAATAATATAAATAAAAATAAAAGCAACAGTTTATAAGAGATAAAGCAAGTCTTGATTCCTTTGTACTCTGATCATGCCATCTCTCTCACCCTTGCTCTCTTCCTCCCCATCTGTTACCTCACTTCTAAAAAATGAATTTTCCATGGTGGACTAGAAGAGAATTTATAGGGATGATAGAATTTTTAGCAAAAAGTACATCCGTTTTTCCCTCTTGTTCCTCCTGTATTACTAGAACATGCTTCCTGGAGTTTAACTATGGAAGCAAGCAAGTGATAACTTGATCACTTGACATCCGGTTATTGATGGATTTGCTCGAGCAGCCACCAGTAACGTTTCCATTTGGTGGTGGGAAATGAACATTGGTGAAGGGATGAGTGAGTAACCACATGCCAGTGTAGTCCAATGGCAAGCAGACCCCTAGACTAAAAAAATTTTAGGATGCATAATGGGATTCACGGCTTCCTTCCTGTCTACTTTCATGGCTCAATTGGAACTTTTGCTCATACTTTTGCTCATTATGTTCCTGAATGCTAGAAGAATAAGGATTTTCTGAAACTGAATAATCCATACAAGGACCATGCTATTCACAACCAACCAAGATAGAGGAGCTAATTTGAGAGCAGTAGACAGCAGCGCTTCATACCATCTCTGAGGGCTTCCTTGACTTTGTCATTCCTGAGTGTGAAGATGAATGGGTTCAGGAAAGGGGTCAGCACGGAAATCAACAGGGACAGCAATCTTGTTGTACTCTGCTGCCTGTGTCTGCTTGGGTTTCACGTAGAGAAACAGGCAGCTGCCATACCTAATCACAACAAAAGTGAAGTGTGAGGCACATGTAGAAGGCTTTCCTCCCGCCGGAAGCTGAAGGGATTTTGAGGATGGTGGAGATGATGTAGGTATAGGAGATAATTGTTGGGGCCAGGGAACCAAATATAATGAAAACAGCCATTAAGAAAAAGAACGAATTCTATGAAAAGAGTGTTATCACAGGCAAGTTTGAGCAGCAGCCCTCTTTCACAGAAAAAGTGGTCTAGCACATTGGATTTGCAGAAGGTAAACTGAAAAGTAGCATAGACGGGCCAGATTTCAGACAGGAACCCAAACAGCCAAGATAGTGCTACCACAGAGATGCAGGTGCGGCTGTTCATAATGATATTGTACCTCAGAGGGTTACAGACAGCTACGTAACGGTCCACAGCCATGGCACCCATGAATGCAAACTCTGTGGTCCCCACAGCAAGGTACAGATAGAGTTGGACCACATGCAGTCAAAGAGATAGTCTGCACTGTGGGAGCAGCAAACCCCCAGAGCATCATGGGGACAATGATGGTTGTGATCATTATCTCAGAGGTAGACAGGTGGCCAAGGAAGAAATACATGGGGACTGCAGACGTTTGTCAACCCAGACAATCACAATAATGACCATGTTTCCCAATAATGTCACTGAATAGAAGAAGAAAAGATGGCAAAAGAGTGAAGCGTAGTTCCTGGGACCCTGGGAAGCCCAGGAGGTGGAATTCTGTGCACTAGAGTGATTACTCATTTTTTTCTCCTTGTTTTTGCTTCTTGATAAACCTGAAAAATCAAAGAAGAGGTAGCAATGTTCCACATGTTCTGCTATCAAGCTAGAAGGCAGGACCGAATTAGGGCATCAAATGATTTCCAACCTAGTGATCAGATGAGACACCTCTATTGCTATACGTTGCACAAAGCCAGGCATAAAAGTGGTCTCTTAAAAGCCAGCCAAGGACAGCTCACAGAATGACTAAAGATACCTTCTGGCATGAATAACTCCTTGCCTCCCCATTTACTGGAAATACTTCCCTATAGTGGACAGACTATTATAGTCAGCATTGAAACAGAGTTCATCAAGCACTCTGATCTACTTTCTCATAAGAAGCAGATGATATAGTCACCTTCCAGATGTTGCCCAAAGCAGACAGCTTGAGTCCTAGTTCTCATTTCTACTTCGGACCAATTAAACAAAAGAGGCAGGGGGTATAAGACCAGATTTTAAAACTAAGTTAATAGAGGTGAAGAATTTCTAGATGGGAACTCTAGGGCTTAGCATAATTTCCCAGAGCTTTTCTATTCTTTCATAACTCCATTTTCTTTCCAAAATCTGATATAAAAGGAATGATGGAGCCTGGTTCCAACAAGGATATCCCCTACAAGGGTGCCTGGATTTTCTCTTACCTTGTATATACCATTACTCAAATGTCCTTTCTTTAGACTTTCCAGCTACTCTATGCTGAAACAAGAAGATGAATAGACTTTATTTCTCATCAAAGTAATAATTATTAATATCATTCTACATATCATTGATTATTTTACCCCTTCACTTAACATTAAACAAATATAGTAAGAAGAGCAAAAAATCCTTGCCCTGTGGAGGTGATATTCAAGGAGGGATAGAGCTTAGACTGTATACAGAAAAGTAAATTTAAAATGTGTAGCCTGTATGACTGAAACCCAATCAAGAACAGCTTTGTAATTGTATATCTCACAGTGATATAATGATATTTAAAAATAAAACTAAAGAGAAGATAAGATTGAAAAGAAATAAAATAAAAATGTGTTAGCATACTAATATGGCTATAGAAAAAAAATAAAACCAGGAAGAGGCATAAAAATTTAATTTTAGTTGTACATTGTTCTTCTTTGATGTTTGAATAGAAGCTCCACAAGGACAAAGGATGTGTTTTACACCTATACAAAAAATATTCTCGAGGCAAATATGCAATGTTGAATACTTGGTAGAAAATGGATGGATGAATTAATGGATGGAAGGGTGTATGCATATATGAAAGGATAGATGAATGGATAGATGGAAGAATGGATAGATGGATGAATACATGGATGTATTCATTGATGGATGGATGAACATTTGTTAAATGAGTAGACAGCACTTGGTCTTAACTATGGCTTGTCAGACCATATCCCTTTTTTCCTTCCTCATTGTGACTCTCTCTCTTAGCTTCCTACTATATCGTATTATCTTCCCTGTGATATGGTAGGAAGGAATTGGAATTCCCAATTTCCCAATGCAACTCCCTCAATAGCCTTGTGGTACTTTTGCTAGTGAGCAAATGGGCATAGAGGACAGAACTGTTGGGGGTTGCTCCATGGTCTGATTTGTCATGATTTCTGCAAAACAAGAACTACAGAAAGAAATCAAGAGAGAAAGGACCCTGACTGATATTAGGAATCTGCATTTTGTCAGCACAACTGTGTCAGAGAAGGCTAGAGTTCTTTGCTTTACAGAGGTGATCTGGAGACAAGCTCACTCTGCTCTTCAGGCTCCATTGTCCCTGCTCTATAAAGCAGAACTTCCCACCTTGACATTCTATCATTTATGATAGCTGGCAGTTTTGAGAAGGGGTCACTCACCTCTATGATGGGTTTCCACAACCACTTCTAATGTTCCTCCGGGCTTCAAAAAAACTACCTTCTGCCTGTCTGCTACAGAATCATGCACGGGGACAAAGTAACTTGCTCCTGTCTCCCTCATGATGACTAAGAAGACTCCTTAAGGAGGAACTCTGGGAAAAGTCCAAAGTAACAGCGCTGTGGGAGCTAAGAGTTTCTCTCCTCTACACACAACCCCTCCTCTTCCCACGGGAACTTTGTCACCAAGGGACCTACTGTTAATAAGCCCAGATCCAAGGCATCCCTAAGCAGTCGAGAGAGAGAGAGAGAGAGAGAGAGAGAGAGAGAGAGAGAGAGAGAGAGAGAGCAAACTTTCAATTATTCCAAGTTTTGATTAATCACTTCAAAGGACTTTTCTTTAAAATTTTTCATGTTATTGATGGGGAACTCTGAAATCTCAGTAATTGGAAGCTTCTCAAAAGCAAGGTTGTTTTCTCCCACAGTATACATTTCAGTAGGTATCTCATACCTTAAGCAGAAACGCTCCACCTGCCTTATATTCCAGAATTTTCCCAGGGTTCTTCTAGTTATTTGAAGTCCAAATCAGCCCTTGTATTAAACAGGAAACAACTGCCCTCTCAAATATACACCAGGAGTCTCTTGAAGCCTGTAGAATGGTCTCAATCCATTGACATCTCAGATACATAAGAATTACTTTCTTCATGTAACAAAAAGGCTCCAGATCTACTCCCTTAATCTTGTAGAACCCCATGGAAATCCCTTAGCCCCCTTCCCCATTCCACTCTGGGGTACTGTAATAGGTCTCCACTCTTCTGAAGAGAGACATCTGTACACAGTCAAGCAAGATTCTCCAAGTCATTTATTTCTATGGCATGTCCCTGATTACCAGCTGGGCCCTTTCAAGTGGGAAGAACATAGGACAGCCTAATGTAGGCAGTTATATTTACAACCTGGAACAACCGACAAAATGTAAATTGGAAATCTGCTTGGTGCTGGAGTGAGACAGAACAAAGTGAGAATTTCAAAACATTGATCTGGATTTGGGATTTTATTTCCCATGTACCTGTTAAATTAAAGCATTTCAGTTGGTGTAGAAAGGTGTAAAATGGGAATACGCTTCCTTCTAGTTCTTCAAATAACTCAAATAAAACCAGAGTTCTCTATAATCTTAGAGAAATTTCCTAAGCATATATCTTGCATTTCTCTTTTAAGGAAATGCTGTGGAATCTGTTTTTTGACTTTTTCTCTCATTTAAAAATATGTAGGAGCCAGAGAGATAGTACTGTCAGGAGTGATTCCTGGGTGTACAGCCAGAAACAAACCTAGAGCACAGTTAGAGGTAACTAAAAAAATTAAAAACAAATCAATACAAAAATGTATAAGAGTTTTCTATATCAACTCCATATTGTCTGACTTCATTTTTGTACATATTGGGGATGCTCATCTTATCAAATATTCCTCTGTGAACCTACTTTCTCCCATTCTTCCTCCCTCATCTTCCTCCCTCCTCTCTCCTCCTTTTTGTCATTTCTCCTCTTCCTTCTCCCTCCTCTTTTTTCCCTTTCCCCTTCTCCCTCTTTGTTCTCCCTCCTCCTCCCTTCTCCTCCTCATCCCTTTCCCTCCTCCAGCTCCTCCTAGTCTTCCCTCCTCCTCTTCTTTCTCTTCCTCTTATATATCCATCTTCCTCTCCTCCTCATTCTTCTCTTCTTTCTTTTTTTTGGAGTCCACACCCAGTGTTTCTCTGGGTTTACATCTGCCTGTGCACTCAGGGATCACTCCTGGCATGTTTGAATGGGTGTCGGAGATCTAAGCCTGGTCAGCTGTAGACAAGGCTCTTCATCCACTATACCATTTCTCTAGCTACTATTCATCAACTTCTGCTGCTGTTTCCTCGTAAAAATGATGCTATAAATATTCATATAAATCCATACACATTTATATGATTTAATTGAATCTGAAGAGTAGGAATTTCTAGGTGAAGCTATATATGCTGATCACTGTATCACTGTCTTCCCATTCATCATCGATTTTCTCGAGCGGGCACCAGTAACATCTCCATATGTCCTGTCTCATGCTAGTAGAGCCCATCAGCTCTTCTGCTGGGTGGAGTTCTGACGAGAGAGGAGTTCGGATTGGAAAATGGAGGCCCTCATGGAGTGGGGGTTGTCTGACTTCTTGCGAGGCTCTGCTGGGGTAGACACCATAAAAAAAGAGAATTACAGAGAATTTTTTTTTAAAAAGAGAGTATTCTTGATAAACACAGATGCCTAGATCTTTAATAAAATACTAGCAAACAGACTCCAAAAACTCATCAAAAGATGTTCTATGGAACATAGAACATGTTCTAAGGAACATGACCAAGTGGAATTCATCTTGGGGATGTAAGGTTGGTTTAACATATGCAAGTCAATCTATGTAATTCACCATATCAATAAGATAAAAATAAACATAATATCAATAGATACAGAGAAAGCATTTGTCAAGATCGAACACCATTCTTGATTAAAAACTCTTAGCAAAATGGGAATTGAAGGATTTCTCCTCAATGTAGACAAAGCCACTAACCACAAGCCCAAAGCAAATATACTCAGTGGGGGAAAGCTGACAGCCATTCCTTTAAGATCAAGCACATGGGGCTGAAACAATAGCACAGCAGGGAGGGTGTTTGCCTTGCACATAGCCAGCCTGGGTCCCATACCTGGCATCCCATATGGTCCCCTGCACAGTGCCAGGAGTAATTCCTGAGTGCAGAGCCAGGAGTAACCCCTGAGCATCACTGGGTGTGACCCAAAAATTTAAAAAAAAGGAGAAAAGAATGAAAAACATCAAGCACACACAGGGTTGCCCACTCTGCCATTTCTATTCAATATAGTACTAAAAATATTCACTATATCAACTTGGCAAAAATATATATATATATATATTAAGGGCATCCAGATAGAAAATAAAAAGTAAAGTTCTTACTTTTTGTAGATGTTATGTGTTATACAGAAAATCCTAATACCTCTACCAAAAAAATTCCTAGAACCAACAAATATGTATAGTAACAAGGCAGGCACAAAATGATGACTGGATAAAGAAACTGTGGTACTTCTACACAATGGAATACTATGCAGCTGTTAGGAAAAATGAAGTTATGAAATTTGCCTATAAATGTATGGACATGGAAAGGATTATGTTGAGTGAAATTAGTCAGAAGGAAAGAGAGACATAGAATGACTGCATTTATTTGCATGACATAAATATATATACATATATGTATATATAATATATATATTTATATATATACATTATATATATATATATATATATATATATAATGATACCAATATCCAAGGTCTGGCGAAACATGGATTAGGAGGGCAGGTCAAAGGTGGAAATTACCACAATCATGTCGGATCAGAGGTTAGGTAAGACAGAGAAGAGAACAGTTTGTCAATAATTGTCAAAAGTACTACTACCAACATAGAACTTATTATTAAATACAGGCAAAAAGACACACTTGATAATCTCTAAGTATATGTATTACAATCCACAATATGTAAGAGAAGGAAGAGAGAGAGAGAAAGAGAGAGAGAGAAAAGAGATGGAGAACCTGCTATGGAGGCAGGCTAGGGGAGGGTATGGAATCGGGGATATTGGTGGTGGTAAATGGGCACTGATGGAGGGATGGGTGCTGGAACACTGCATGGCCAAAACCCAAACATGAACATTTTTGTAATTGTTAAAAAAAACTTAAAAATAAAATAAAAATAAAGACTGATTAAGCACTCAAAAAAAAAGTGCATGGCTTTTCTCTATGCAAATAATAAAAGAGAAAGTAAATAATTCTTTTAGAAATTCCATTCACAATGGTACCTCAGAAAGTTTAACTTAAAGTAAAATATATAAAGAAAACTACAAAACACAACTTTAAGGGAAAAAAAAGAGGACAAAAGCAGAAAGAAACACATTCCTTGCCATGGTTGAGAGGCTGAATATCATCAAAATCACAAATCCTCCTAAAGTGTACAGATTAAAGACAGTCCCTATAAGGATACCTGTAACACTTTTTCAAAGAAATAGATCCTACACTCCTGAAATTTATATGGAATAATAAACTCCTCCAAATAGCTAAAGAAATCTTTGTGGGGGGAAAGATGGGAGGTATCCCTTTCCCCAACCACAAACTATACTACAAAGCAGTAGCAATTAAATCAGCATGGTTTTAGAATAAAGACAGACTGGCATATCAATGGAATAGAGCTGAATATCCCAAGACATACCCCCAGGTATATAATTAGTTTATCTTTAATAAAGAAATACAAAACATAAATTAGAGTAAAGAAACTACCTTTAACAAGTGGTGTTGGGTAAACTGGTCAGCTTCATGAAAAAAACTAAACTAAGTACTATGTGTAAGGTCATGCACAAAAAGTCAGATCAAAATGAGTTAAAGATACTAAGATTAGGCCTGAAACTATAAGATACACAGAGAAAAATGTAGGCAGAAATTGCCATGACATAAGAGATAAAAAGCATATTCAAGTATGAAACACCACTGACCAAGAAAGCAAAGATAAACAAATGAGACCACATTAAACTAAAAAGATTCAGCACCTTAAAGGAAAAAATAGCAGAATACAAAGACAGCCCATGGAATGGGAGAAACTATTTACCAAACGGTCTTCTGACAAGAGTCTAATATCCAAGATATACAAGGTACTGGTAGAACTTTACAATAAAGAAACATCCAACCCTATCAAAAAATGGGGAGAAGAGATGAATAGAAACTCCCTCCCAAAAGAAATTCAAATGACCAAAAGGTAGATGAAGAAATACTCTGCATTACTAATAATCAGGGAGATGAAAATTAAAACAACAATGAGGTATCATATAACATCACAGAAACTGGCAGCACCAAAAAGAACAAGAACCACCAACGCTGATGTGGATGTAGGGAAAATGGACTCATTCACTGTCGGTAGAAATATAAAATGGTCCATCTTTTTTGGAAAACAATATGGACATTCCTAAAAATATATAGGAATTGGGGGGAGGGGAAATGGGAATTGAGCTTCCATTTGATTCAGTAACCCCACTTCTCAGAATATACATCAAGGGGACAAAAACAAAATGGCGAAAAGACATTTGCACCCTTATGCTTCTTATAATAGTATCCTCAATAGCCAAAATCTAGAAATAAACCATGTCTTCTTTATCCACTCTTCCAAGAACAGAAGAGTGGATAAAGAAACTATAGTACATGTACACAATGGAATATTACTCAGCCATAAAATGATATAGTAATGCTATTTGCTGTTACCTGATAGGACCTGAAAACTATCATGCTGAGAGAAGTTACAGGGAGAGAAATCAACACAGAATGATGTCTCTCATATGCAGAGTATAAGGAAACATAATGGCAGAATAATGAATGGCCAAATACAATGGAAACAAATAAGAGAAATGATATTCAGTAGGGGACCTGTCACCTGAGGAGGCTGGGGGACAGGACAGGGAAGGAGTAGAGACTACAGTGGGGACTCTTGCCAAATGAGGGCAGGAGGCAGGACTAAAAGGCATAATGTGTTTTTGTATGAAACCCTATAGGCAACAGTTCAGTAAACCATAATGCAAAACCATATTTTTAAAAGTACCCCTTGTGGAGGCAGTGGTGGGTGGGAGGCAGGGGAATGGGGGCTGAAGGAGAGAAACTGGCACTGGTGAAGTGATTGGTATTGGAACAATGTGTGCCTGAAACTCAGTAATGAATAACTGTAATTTCATCGTGACTAATAAAATAATAAAATAAAATAAATCCCAGGTGTACCGTTACATTGAAAAGTTGAATAGATGCAACTATGAGGGAGGTAAATTAGTCAAATATTTTTTCAGTAAATAAGATCAAAGCTGGAGGACTCACAATACCTTATTTCAAGACCTTATATAAAGGTACTATAATGTGTTACTGGCATAATAAAGGTTATGGGCAAACAGTTCAATAAAGTAGACTAGAGAATTCAGACATACATAAACCCATCTCTATATATTTTCAACTTATTTTAAGCACAAGTGTTAGAGAATATGTGAGTCAACTGGAACTTTTATACACAGCTGGTGGGAATCTATAGTCACATAAACACCAATTAAATATATAATCTGTGTATATGTGTGTTGCTAGGCCTTGAACCCAGGATCTGTAAAAGCAAAGCATACCTTCTGTCATGACTCTGACATCTGTGTCTCTATTATATAGTTAATATGCAAGCCTAAAATTCCCTCTAAGATAGTTTCTCAAGAAAAATGACAGACATCCATCAAAGACGTGCTTACCAATGTTGACAGAAGTTTTGACCATAATAATCTGCAAAATCACTCAAATAAAACTAATTTTGAGTTCTGATAGCATCCTGATACTCCCTTCAGCCTCATGGGGGCGCTCCACTCATGACCTTCCAATCATGAAAATTCACTGAAGAGTTAACCTTAATATCAGAACCCACTCTTTCTAGATAACATCACAGGCAGCTCTAGGCCACACCAGACTCAGTTCACAAATTTAAATTAAATAGCTAGATTTTACAGGAAGGAGAGCAGTCTGGACCATGTCTAAAATGAAAGTTGTCCTGGCTGACAGTCAGTCCACTCTGTGTTAGTGTCCCTCAAGAAGCACACTGAGAACTCAGGCAAGAGAGGTAAGTCATCATGATTCAGGGACAGAAAAGGCTATTCTGACAATGTTGCAGAATGGACATATCGTCTCCCCAGTGACTGGTTCCCTCTCCAAAAAGAGGGAGTGGGGATTGAGAGGGGATATTATTTTGTTTGGTTCCCTTTCATGCCTCCATACTAACCTTCACACCCATCCTGGCTTCCCTCTCTTCCACTGCTAGCAGCCTAGGGGATCTTGTAAAGACACATGAGATCAGGTCTTCTCCTGATTAAAATACTCCCATTGCAGACAGGTCAGCCCTGACTGAGAGTCTAGAAATGTTTCTTTCTAATGTCACGCTGTTTTAGTTACCTTTCACCCTGTGTTGCCCATGATCAATGGCATTGGCCAGTGCTTCAGTGGCGTTGGAGTGGGTTGCCCCATCTCTTAGAGGGTTTACTTCACGTTCCGGCCACATGGCTTGGTTAATGCCAGCTCTCAGGTCAGGAGTCTCCCTTGCAGTTGCTTTTTCCAACCCTGCAGACATGTTCCAATTTCCTGTCAGGTGCTCTCCAAATACCTGGGCAATAATTGTCCAGAGCCTCCTGAGAACTCAGATACCTCTCCTGTGACCCCACGGCTGCTGCTGTGCCCAGCAACTGCCAGCCAAAAGCAATGCCCTGCAAAAGAACAGTCCTTTTCTCAAGGAGTCTGTCCCGACATGGCATGATGATGCAAGAGCAGCCCTGTGTTCTGGGGCACATTCAAAACAACTCCAAAGGATTCAGAGCCCATTGCAGGCCTAGTTCCCGATTAGACTCAAGTTCCCACTGTAATTCCATGCCAGCTCAGCTTTGCCCCTGCCTAGATGTCTGCACCTCATATGCCTTTGAAGGAAGTGTCCCAAAGACCCTTCCCAAGACATAAAGTCTGCTTTCTTCCCTCACTGTGGTCAACACTGGTTAATATATGCCTATGAATATGTATATTCTTGCATTATGTAATATCTATTATCATGAAATAGCTTCCAGCGGAAAGGCCTCATCTACTGTATTCACAGCTATGCTTTTACGACGCTGTCGGGAAATGGGATCTTCATCCAAAGGGTGTTCTTGTTAAATTTTGTTTTTTTGACTTTGAATAACTTGTGATCTTTACATATTTTTAAAGATATGAAATATTTTCATATTTATATTGAGTGAGCATTTTTTCAGGGGGGTGGAATTGGGGGCTACATCTGCTGTGTTTGTGGCTTACTTCTGGCTCTGTGACCAAGAATCATTCCTGGCAGTGCTTGGGGACTGTGTAGTGCCAGGGATCGAAGCCAAGTCAGTCATGGGCAAGGCAAGTGCCTTGCCGCTGTATTATTTCTCTATCCCATACATCTTTTGTAAGTTAACTTTAGTATAAATCAAAGAAACCTTTTCATGTTATTTACATAAATATTTTCTACATAAATATTTCATTCATATGTATGTAGTCAATGTAATAGTCTTTTAGTATTCTGGGTATATTTTTCTTCAAAAAGTCTCTGTTTGTATTCCAAGGTAATTAAAAAAAGTAGAAAACTTCCATTTTGTACCTTTTGCATTTAAGTCTGTATATTCCTTTGAAAGCATCAATTTTAGATTTTCGACTACAGTGTGTTCAGCTATTTAGTGAATACAGTATGCATTTCTGAAATGGAGGAGGAGAGCAGGAGGGAGCAAGAGGTGAGGCGGAAAAAAGGGACACAGCTCAGAGAACAGCTGAGGTAAAAAGGTAGAAAGATAGTACAGGGGCGGGTACTTGACTTGCACCCCACCCACATATGACACCCAAGCACTCTCAGGAGTCACCTGAGCACAGCACCAGGAATAAACCCCGAGCAATGCACTGTAGCACTGTAGCCCCCAAACAAACAAGCAAAATTTCTTCCTCTTCCTGGCCTGGACACATGTCAGCAGGGAAAGGAGGTGAAGCAGCAGCACTGGGGGAGGGGTGGGAGGGTTGGCACCACCTGTGTGTTCCCATCTCTCTAGGGACACTAGGGCTACAGATGATAGGCCTTTCTGAAGCTCGAATATACTGATTTACTTTAATATTGGAGCTTTTGAAAAAATATGTATGTATCTAACTGAATCACCATGAGATATACAGTTCCAAAGCTGTTCATGATCAGGTTTTAGTCATACAGTGTTCCAGCACCCATCTCTCCACCAGTGCACATTTCCCACCACCAATGTCCCCACTCCTGCCACACTCACCCTCTCAGTCTGACTCTACAGACAGCAGGCACTTATCTTCTCTCTCTCTCTCTCTCTCTCTCTCTCTCTCCTCTTTTGGGCATTATGATTTGCGATACAGGTACTGAGAGGTCATGTTTGTTCCTTACCTACTTTCGTCATGCAGTTCTTCAAATCTAGACATCTTGATGTCTTTCTGACATTTTGTCTTCTTCCTTGTGAAGTTTTTGGTTAGCTTGCCTGAACCACCTCTGGACACACCTACAAGCAAACATCCGCTTGTGAGGTGAGACTTCGCTCTCCAGGAAACCCACATCAGCCCTCGGGAGAGAATTGCATCCTGTCCACTTCTAGCCCATAGCCAGCAGGTGCCCTCATGTGGCCCAGTAGCCACATTTCCTGCTTCTGCTATCTCGAAACCTTGCATTTGGAAGCAGAAGCAAATCTTTCCATGTAAATAATCTGGTATACCTCAATTAGATATGTGGTCTGCCATCATTGAAGTCCAGCTGGAAACTTCTTTTTGCTTTATCCATGAGACCATTCAGGAGGGAGGAAAGAGGTGGGGCGGGGTTGGCACTGAACAATCCTGTCATCTGCTACTTTGGTATATCGAGGTCTTTCCTCTGCTTTCTTCAGAGCCCTTCTCCAAGAGAAGATGTCATTATTCAAAGAACCCCAGTGTTCAACATCCCAAGTAGCCCCTACTTCCTCCTCCGCCACAGAGAAAGTAAAGGAAAGACTGCAGACTGAGAAGTAAGACCGCCTCTGCAGGGGGTCTAACTTTCCCTTCCGGCAAGAGTACAGATTCAAACCACACTAAGAGATACAAGCATTGGAATATTATATAGCTGAAACCCGACCATGAACAACTTTGTAACTGTGTCTCTCACTGTGACTTAATTAAAGTAAATAAATTAATTTTTTTAAAGAGAGATCCGAGCTCAGCAGCATGGCAAAGAGAGAACCAAGCATATTCATCCTGTGGAGAGACAGGCAGGAAGTGCCTTTCTCACCTCCAGGAGCATTTCTTGCCCAAGTTTCAGTCTATGCCAGTGTTGCAATGAGGGGACACTGGGTAGCGTCACATGGGGAAATGATCTTCAGAGCTGACAGTGCCTCAGAGCAGTGACCTGCCTATCTTATATCTTGTGTGTCATAAAGGGGACCCCACAGGCAGAGATCGCTAGACATGCGCCTTAGCATGAACACTGACAACACGCAGCTTTGAGGCTGAAGTGGGTGATCTGAGTTTGCATGAGGCAGCACAGACAGAAATATAAGGTTGAAGTCTCACAGCTGGGTAGGTCACAGTTTGTCTGGGCTGTGTGCAGGCAGGTGGCAGGAGAAACTTTCTTTTGAAAGTGGAATGCCAGTTTAAATACAGACCAAAAAATGCAAATGATGGCTTCTAAGTGTACATAGTGCAATCCACAATGTGTAGGAGAAAGAGGAGAGAGAGAGGGAGAGAGAGAGAGGAGATAAAGAACCTGCCATTTAGGCAGGACGTGGGAGGGGGGAGGGAATTGGGGACATGGGTGGTGGGTGATGAGCACTGGTGGAGGGCGGGTGCTGGAACACTGTGTGACCGAAACCTCCAAGCGTGAACAACGTTGTAATTGTATATCTCACGGTGGTATAATAAAACATTAAAATAAATAAATAAATAAATAAATAAAAATTTTCCGGCCTGTAATATTGCTTATTTATTTATTTATTTTTTGGTAGTTAAAGTTGTCTACTATTTTTTAAAAAATTTTTTATTATACCACCGTGAAACATACAATTACAAAGGTGTTCATAATTGGTTCTTGGTAATACAGTATACCAGCACCCATCCCTCCACCAGTGCCCCATTTCCACCACCAATGTACCCCCTCCCGCCCACCCCCCATGCTGCCTTAATAGCAGGTACCCCAGTTTCCTCTCTTTCTCTCTCTCTCTCTCTCTGTCTCTGCATCTCTCTCCCTCATATTTTACACATTGTGGCTAGCCCTGCAGGTATTTAGAGTTTATCACTTAAGTCTCTTTGTGTATATTCAATGGTGAGTTTTAATCTGCCATTTCATTTCCCACATTTAGTAAAACACTGGTATCTATTTATGTCCTATTAATGAATGCAGTCATTCTATATCTGTCCTTTTCCTTCTGACTAATTTCACTCAGCATGATAGTCTCCATGTGCATCCATTTGCAGGTAAATTTCATAATTTCATCTTTTCTGACAGCCGCATAGTATTCCATAGTGTAGATGAACCACAGTTTCTTTAGCCAGTCCTCTGTTCTCGGGCATTTAGGTTGTTTCCAGATTCTAGCTATAGTGAATAGCGAAGAGATGAATAAAGAAGTACAGATAGTGTTTCTGCTATGTGTTTTTTGGTCTCTCGGGTATATTCCCAGGAGTGCTATTGCTGGATCAAATGGGAGCTCAATATCTAGTTTTTCGGAGGAATGCCCATATTGTTTTCCAAAAGGGCTGGACCAGTCGGCACTCCCACCAACAGTGGATCAGAGTCCCTTTTTCCCCACATCCATGTCAGCACCGGTTGTTCTTGCTGTTTTGGATGTGTGCCAGTCTCTGTGGTGTGAGATGGTACCTCATTGTTGTTTTGATTTGCATCTCCCTGATGATTAAAGATGAAGAACACTTTTTCATATGCCTTTTGGCCATTCGAATTTCTTCTTTTTGGAAGCTTCTGTTCATTTCTTCTCCCCATTTTTTGATGGGGTTGGCTGTTTTTTTCTTGTGGAGTGCTACCAGTGACTGATATATCCTGGATATTAACCCCTTGTCAGATGGGTATTGGGTGAATATCCTTTCCCACTCTGTGGATTGTCTTTGTATCTTGGTCACCGTTTCTTTTGAGGTGCAGAAGCTTTTTAGTTTTATATAATCCCATTTGTTTATCTTTGCTTCCATTTGCTTGGTCAGTGGTGTGTCATCTTTAAAGATACTTTTCGTTTCGATGTCGTAGAGCGTTTCTCCTATGTTTTCTTCGATGTACCTTATAGATTCATGTCTGATGTTGAGATCTAGAATCCATTTTGATCTGACCTTTGTGCATGGCGTTAGAAGGAGGTCTAAGTTCATTTTTTTACATGTAGCTGCCCAGTTTTCCCAGGACCATTTGTTGAAGAGGCTTTCTTTGCTCCACTTAATATTTTTTGCTCCTTTATCGAAGATTAAGTGGTTGTATATTTGAGAATGTGTTTCAGGATACTCAGTTCTATTCCATAGGTCTACAGGTCTGTCTCTATACCAATACCACACTGTATTAATTACAACTGCTCTGTAGTAGAGCTTGAGGTTGGGGAAAGTGATACCTCCCATCTTCTTTTTCCCAAGGATTGCTTTAGCTATTCGTGGGGTTTTATTATTCCATACAAATTTCAGGAGTGTTTGTTCAATTTCTTTGAAGAACATCATGGGTATCTTTATAGGGGACCGCATTGAATCTGTATAAAGCTCTAGGGAGTATTACCGTTTTGATAATGTTAATCCTTCCAATCCATGAGCAGGGAATATGTCTCCATTTCCTCAGGTCTTCTTTTATTTCCTGAAGTGACGTTTT
This sequence comes from Cryptotis parvus, assembly GCA_021461705.1. Lineage (NCBI taxonomy): Eukaryota > Metazoa > Chordata > Mammalia > Eulipotyphla > Soricidae > Cryptotis > Cryptotis parvus. Next base: position 18,681 of record JAJIBD010021266.1, read on the forward strand.
GTAGTTTTCTTTGTAGAGATCCTTTACATTCTTTGTCAAACTGATTCCTAGGTATTTGATTTTCTGTGGCGCAATTGTGAATGGGATAGTTTCTTTAATGTCCCTTTCTTCTCTTTCGCTGTTTGCATATAGGAAGGCCATTGACTTTTGGGTATTGATTTTGTATCCTGCTACTCTGCTATAGGAATGTATTATTTCTAGGAGCCTCTTGGTAGAGAGTTTCGGGTTTTCCCACAATGTGTAGGAGAAGGAAGAGAGAGGGAGAGAGAGAGGAGATAAAGAACCTGCCATTTAGGCAGGGACGTGGGAGGGGGAGGGAATTGGGGATATGGGTGGTGGGTGATGGGCACTGGTGGAGTGCGGGGTTGCGGAACACTGTGTGACTGAAACCTCCAAGCGTGAACAACGTTCTAATTGTATATCTCACGGTGGTATAATAAAACGTTAAAATAAATAAACAAACACACAAACAAATAAATAAATAAATAAAAATTTAAAAAAAGAAAGTGGAATGCCATCACTGTCTTGTGGTACTCTGGCTAACAGGGAGCATTCCTGGGCCACAGAGGCTGAGATTATCTCTACACAACCTTGTTTTTTCCACTACTTATAGTTTATACTGTAATACCTATTTTCTTTGATGAGTGAAAGGTTTTATGTAATTAATCTTAGAACTGAAACTCTAAGGAGCAACATGAACATAAGTATACACACACACACATGCACACACACAATGGGTCTAGATAGTTCACAGATAGTGACAATGACAGCAGTTGTTGGTTGTGTCCTGAGCATGTCCCTATCTCTGTACTAAGTGGCCTATGTAAGTCATTGTTGCCGCATCCTTCCAAATAAGAACTAGTGCTGTTGTCTTCAGTCTAGAGCTGGCAAACTGAGGTTCAGATCGAGAAGTAAGAGAGAGAGAAGCAAGGGTCATACCAAAAGTCAAACTTACCTTCACAGAGCTTACGCCCCACTCTCAGGTGGTGTGGGAGCCTTCCGCACTCCAAGCACTGAGGAACACACCACAGTAGCAATAGTGCTCTGAGGTAGAAGTCAAGTGCCAAAAGGCTGAGCTGGCCTGGTACCCAGACTTTACTTCATGACCACTTATGTCCTTTCTGCTCTCATATCTTGCAGACAAATACCAGACTGCATCCCTAAGAGAAACTAACTTAATGACACAAAACTCTTTCTATTAATTGCATGATCGTAGTCAGGAAATGAAGAGTGAGTGTTCTCAAGAGGTCACTCATGAACTTGAAGAGGCCTACCAAAGGGACCTAGTGTCATAGAAGACCCCATCCCCACTACAGTACTTGGGGTTCTACACTTGGGTGCCTCCACTCCAGGTTATATTCTCTGCCTATCTATTTCTCTAGTGCACATATTTGATCTTCCTCTCTCACTTCTCGCTCCCTTCTGTTTCCGTCCTGTTTTCTTCCTAAATGCTAATAATGTCTTTTAAGGTGTTGTTTCTCTTAACCTGCTCTACCATTTACCCCTCTCCATAACAACAGTGTTCCAGAGTTTTACTCCTATGGTTGCCACTTTTCCATATTACAGTTCTTCTTAATCTCTCTGTGTCCTTTTGTTTATTACTTACTACCTACCTTTCCCCTGGTTCTCATTCTTTTGCCTGTTTCAGGGATAATGGCTCTCTTCTCTCTTTCTCTCTCTCTCCATGGCAAATATGGGCCACCCACCTCAATTTGAATTTGTGCCCCCGGTGTCTCCTCGTTGAGTTGAAGTTTCAGTCTTATGGACCTTTCCCCATGCTCTAATCTCTCGCCTTCAAGGGAAATGTCATCCTCATTGTCATGGTCATAGCCAGCATCTTATCCACCTGCACACGCCCATGTACTTATTCCTGGTAATTTCTCCATGCTGGAGATCTTTGTGACCATGCCAACTCTGCCCAAGGTGCTCTCAGACCTTCTGGGTCCTTACAAGATCATCTTCACTGGCTGTATATCCAGTTCTAGTGCTACTCTCCCTGGGATCTATCTCCTTCCTCAACCTGTCCGACCTAGCCCTTGACTGCTTTGTGGCTATCTGCCACCAACTGTGCTATGGCACGTTGATGAGTTGGGCTGTGTATCTGGCTATCAGGACCTGACTGAGAAGTTCCTTTCCTAGTCATGGTGCCCACAGTCCCTTCCCTGGCCCATCTCAGTTATTGCCATGGCAACATCATTTTGCCACTCCTCCTGTGACAGTGCAGCTCTGCTTCAGCTGTCTTGCTCAATATCAGGCTTCTGGAATTGTGAAACTTTGTCATAGACTTAGTTTTTGCCCTCAAATCATTCCTGGTGAACCTGTTCTCCTATGGCTATATCATGAGCACTGTGCTTAAGATTCCCCCTGCCAGTGGCCGCTGGAAGACCTCCATCTGTGGCTCCACCTTACCCTAGTCTTCCCAAGACATCAATCCTCATCCCCTTTCTCAACCCCTTCATCCTAACTTTCTGCAATGAGACAGTCAAGGCAGTGCTACGGGGACCCATGAGAGTCTAAAAATCCTTCAGAGACTTAGCGACAAGCCACAGGCACCAGGGCAGTCTCAGCTTTGTGGTGATGCTCAGAGGTAGAGTCCCAGGCTGGTTGGCAAGGTCACTGTCAAGTTTCTTTAGGTGTTTTACCTCTGCATCTGAGTGATGAACACCTGATTCCTTGGGTCTACCCAATCGAGCAACTTTAAGAACTCTGAAGGAAATCCATAAGCTTAAGCAGCAAAAATTTGGCTTTGAGTTGAAGGAAGTATATTGACTCTCGATTCAAGGTATAGCTAGAAAGTGTTCTCTGATAGAGGGATATTACCTGGCATTCATGCTTATGTGCATGCATGCCTGTGTGACATATGCACCATGGTCTCTATTTTCTCCCTCCCTTCAAAGTATCTTACTCCTCAATCTCACCTTCAACTCACGTCTAAAATTTCAGAAGCCTCTAGCTGTTGTCACCTCCAGGTCAGGATATTTCTCTGAGCTTTTTAATTATCTGGGATTTTCTAAAGCAGCACAATGAAAAATGCTCTCTCAAATTATTTCTGTAAATGCAGTTTAGCAAACTATACTCCCCATAAACTACATTGATTTCATCAATCAAGAATGCACTCCTAGCACCATTCTAGTATCGGATAATATAGACTTCCAGGCTGAAAAAGGTTAGAAGGGACAACGAAGGCCATTTCTTATAAAGGGGTATGTATACCAGAAAGAAATTACACTACTAAACATATATACACCCAACGAGGGGCCAGCAAAATACTTTAAAAAACTGCTAAGAGACCCCAAAGAAGACATTAACAGTAGCACAATAATAGTTGGAGACTTCAATACTATTCTATCAACGGTGGATAGAACAACAAGACTGAAACTCACCAAGGAAATATTGGCCCTGAAGGAAGAAATAGAAGAGACCTAGTGGATATATACAGGGATTTCAAGCCAAAAAAAGCTGAAAACACATTTTTCTCCAGTGCACATGGAACATTCTCCAAGATAGACCACATGCTGAGCCACAAAGCATACCTCAATAAAATAAAAAAATAATAGAAATTGTGTCACTATCTTTTCAGACCATGATGCACTGAAAATGGAAGATAACCATACACAGAAACAGGGAGTCAAACCAAACAACTGGAAAATGAACAGCTCCCTGCTGAACAACCAATGGGTCATAGAAGAAATAAAACAGGAAATCCAAAGATTCCTGGAAACAAATGAAAATGAAGACACCAACTACAAGAACTTGTAGGACAAGGAAAAAGCAATGTTAAGTGGAAATTTTATAGCTCTGCAAGCATTCATCGAAAAGAAGAAAGGACCCACATAAATAACTTGACTACACAGCTGAAGACATTAGAAAAAAGACCAACAAAAGAAGCCCAACAAACCCAGGGAGAAAAAAGAAAATAATAAAACTTATAGAGGAAATTAATGAGTTGGAAACCAAAATAACAATCCAAAAGATTAATAAAACTAAGAACTGGTTCTTTGAAAAAAATAAACAAGATTGACAAACCATTTGCAAGACTTGTAAGGACAGGGAAAGAGAGAACCCAAATAAACAGAATCAGAAATAAAAATGGTGATAGCACAACAGAAATCACAGAAATCCAAAAGATCGTCAGAGATTACTATGAGTCTGTATGTTGTGAAATATGAGAATCTAGACCGAAATGGATAAATTCCTGAAGTCCAATAACCTCCCACAGCTGAAACAAGAAGACCTGAAATACCTGAATAAGCCTATTGCCATCGAGGAAGTTGAAACAGTAATTAAAAAGTCTGCCCAAATACAAAGCCCAAGTCCAGATGGATTCACTAGTGAACTCTACCAAACCTTAAGGAGGACCTACTACCAGTCCTTTTCAAGCTCTTCCAGGAAATAGAAGAAACAGAAACACTTCCAAACAGCCTCTATGAGGCACATATCACCTGATACCCAAAGTAGGGACGATCATGATCACGATCTTCCCGTTGATCATCTATTTGCTAGAGCGGCACCAGTAATATCTCCATATGTCCTGTCTCATTTCAGTAGAGCCAGAGGCATCGGCTTGCTACTTTGGGTAGTAGGTGATATGTGCCTCATAGAAGAAACTACAAATGAGGCACATATCACCTGTGATAGAAAGAAAGAAAAGAAAAGAAAAGTACAAACCACTCTCCCTGATGAATACAGATGCTAAGATCTTCAATAAATACTAGCAAACAGGATCCAAAGACTCATCAAGATTATACATCATGACCAAGTAGGTTTCATCTCGGGAATGCAAGGATGCTTCAACATTCGCAAATCAGTCAACATAATACATCATATCAATCACGGTCACGATCACGATCTTCCCGTTGATCATCTATTTGCTAGAGTGGGCACCAGTAATATCTCCATATGTCCTGTCTCATGCCAGTAGAGCCAGGGGCATTGGCTTGCTACAGGAACATAAAGAGCCTCAAACCATTATATTAGGTCATTCCCATGACCTAATATAATTGTTACTGGAATTTGGCATATCAAATACAACACGAGAAGCTTGCCAGGCTTGCCGAGCGGGAGGCAAACTCTTTTAAACACCTCCAAATAAAGCATTTATTGATGAACTGCGAGGCCGCAAGCAGCCGCGCAAGCCGGGCTGTGATGGGCTGGTCTGCTGGGTGGAGTTCTGTTGAGAGGGAAGTCCAAATGTGGAAAAAGGCGGCGCCCGTGGAGTGAGGGGAGGTGGTCTGGCTTGTTGTAAGGCTCTGCCGAGGTGGTGGGCCAGGGCTAGAACCCGCCATGCCTCCTGACTGCCTCATGAACGGCTGGGCACAGGGAGAGCAAGGAGCAGCTCTGCCCCATGTCTGAGAGTCTCTGGACCAGCATACCTGGGCCGGATTGAGGAAAAAAACTGCTGCAGGGTGGGTGTCGATGATCCGGGCTGTGATGGGCTGGTCTGCTCGTGGAGTTCTGACGAGAGGGAAGTCCAAATGTGGAAAATGGCGGCGCCCGTGGAGTTAGGGGGTGATGACTTTCCATCATATCAATAAGAGGAAAAAATAAAAACTATATGATCATATCAATAGACACAGGGAAAGCATTTGACAAGATCCAACACCTGTTCCTGATTAAAACCCTCCAGAAAATGGAAATTGAAGGAACTTTCCTCAAGATAGTTACAGCAATCTACCAAAAGCCCAGAGCGAGCATCATTCTCAATGGGGAAAACTTGAAAGCCTTCCCGGAGATCAGGGACAAGACAAGGTTGCCCACTCTCACCTCTTTTATTCAATATAGTACAGGAAGTAATTGCCATAGAAATCAGAGAAGAAAAGGACATCAAGGGCATCCAGATTGGCAAGGAAGAAGTCAAGCTATCATTATTCACAGATAACATGATATTATACCTAGATAACCCTAAACTCTACCAAAAACTCCTAGAAACAATAGACACATATAGTAGAGTGACAGGATACAAAATCAACACCCAAAAGTCGGTGGCTTTCCTATATACAAATAACGAAAGAGAAGAAAGGGATATTAAGGAAATGATTCCATTCACAATTGTGCCACAGAAAATCAAATACCTAGGAATCAACTTAACCAAATGTGTAAAGGACCTGTACAAGGAAAACTATAAGACACTTCTTCAAGAGATAAAAGAGGACACAGGAAATGGAAACATATTCTCTGCTCATTGATGGGGAGAATCAACATTATCAAAATGGTAATACTCCCTAGAGCTCTGTACAGATTCAATGCAGTCCCTATAAGGATACCTATGACATTCTTCAAAGAAATTGACCAAACACTCCTGAAATTTGTATGGAACAATAAACCCCCACGGATAGCTAAAGCAATACTTGGGAAAAAGAAGGTGGGAGACATCACCTTTCCCAACTTCAAACTGTACTACAAGGCAGTAGTAATTAAAACAGCATGGTACTGGAATAAAAACAGACCTGTGGACCTATGGAATAGAATTGAGTGTTCTGACACCCAACCCAACCTCAAACACATGATCATTTAATCTTTGATAAAGGTGCAAAGAGTCCAAAATGGAGTAAGGAAATCCTCTTCAACAAGTGGTGTTGGGGAAAACTGGGCAGCGACATGTGAAAAAAATAAATTTGGACCTGTGTCTAACACCATGCACAAAAATTAGATCAAAATGGATTAAAGATCTCAATATCAGACTTGAATCCATAAAGTACGTTGAAGAAAATATAGGTAAAACCCTCCACAACATTGAAGCTAAAAGCATCTGCAATTGTCAAAAGTACTAACACCAACCTAGAACTGAGCATTAATGCAAAAAGATACACATGACAACCCTTTAATGTATGTACTTTAATCCACAATCTGGAATGGAAAGAAGAGATAAAGAGATAGAGAGAAATGGAAAGAATTAAAGAACCTGCCATGGAGGTGGGCTGGGGGGAGAGGGGAGGGAACCGGGGGTATTGGTTGTAGGAGATAGGCACTGGTGGAGGGATGGGTGCTGGAACACTGTATTACCAAAACTCAAATATGAACATCTTTGTAATTGTATATCTCACGGTGGTATAATAAAATACTTTTAAAAAGGCACTATGCACCCATTAAATAGGTGGTATGATTGAAAAAATAAAGTAATTTGAAACTCTAAAAAATGTACTCCTAGCCCCACTTAGTTGAAGATATAAAGAACTACTGGCCAATAATTTCTCCATGTTAACATGAGAGTCAACCAGGCAGGGAATTGGGTCTTTTGTATGGAAGCAAGCAAACGGTCTTAACTTTGGCATCACAGCTCCCTTGGTTCTGCTGTCATTCCAGATTAGCTCTTTTTACTGAGGTGTTCTTTCTCCTCTGATTTATTGAAAGATTCCTTTTTTGTTTGCGACATGCCCCTCTCCCAAGTCAAAGGTCTCTGTTAGCTTCTGTCATCTCTAATTGTACATATGAGTAAATACCCCCCATGTTTGTTGCTCCTTATTGTTTATTTTCTCTAATCATTCTCTGTTCAAAACCTCCGAGAGTAAATATTTGTTGAATAAATGAAAGAGTAATCAGCAAATTTAAAATAGTTCTACTAATTACACCTTCCTGTATGTGCATATGTACAGTCACACTTCACAGACTGCTTTTAAATATGTGCTTATTTGGTTTTACCCTCAGAGGAGCTCAGTGAAATAGTCTCACTGATCATTCGCCATTTGAGATGTCTGCTGCACAGAAATTCAGGAAATGGCTATTCTAACTTCAAAGATTTCTCCATGGAGTGAGAGTGAGGAAAAATGGAATTAATTGTAATACATTTTGATAACAATTTATAACAACTTCCACTAGAACCTAAAAAGGAAGATCCCACGGCTCTTGGGATGCAGTCAAGCAGTGTTTCAAACCCACTAACAAGCCTTGGTACTCTGGCAAAGAAGATGAGTTGCTCAAATATACAGAGTCAAACCATCTTAAGGTCCAGTATTGAGTCCACACTGTATTTTTTCACGATCACGATCTTCCCGTTAATCATCTATTTGCTAGAACGGGCACCAGTAATATCTCCATATGTCCTGTCTCATGCCAGTAGAGCAAAGGGCATCGGCTTGCTACAGGAACATAAAGAGCCTAAAACCATTATATTAGGTCATGGGAATGACCTAATATAATTGTTACTGGCATTTGGCATGTCAAATACAACACGAGCAGCTTGCTAGGCTTGCCGTGCAGGGAGGCATATTCTTTAAACACCTCCAAATAAAGCATTTATTGATGAACCCTGGCCGCTTGCGCCGCACAAACCGGGCTGTGATGGGCTGGTCGGTTGGGTGGAGATCTGAAGAGAGGGAAGTCCGGATGTGGAAAATGGCGGCACCCATGGAGTGGGTGGGGGGGTCGTCTGGCTTGTATTTTTTAATTTTTTTATTTTTATTATACCACCGTGATATAAAATTACAAAGATGTTCGTAACTGGGTCTAATGGTATAGTGTTCCAGCACCAATCCCTCCACCAGTGCCCCATTTCCACCACCAAAGTCCCCACATTCCATCCCACCCAGTGCCTTCACAGCAGGCACTTTTTCCTTTTGCTCTCTTTCTCTCTGTCTCTGTCTCTGTCTCCGTCTCTCTCTCTCTCTCGCTCTTCTCTTACATATTGTGGCTTGCCTTATAGACTTTTAGGGCTTATCATGTAACTCTCTTTGTGTATATTCAATGTTGAGTTCTAGTCTGTCATTACCATTTCCCATAATTAGCAGAACACGGATATATCTTTTTAATCCATTAATGAATACAGTCATTCTATATCAATCCTTAAACTGACTAGTTTCACTCAGCATGATAACCTCCATGTCTATCCATTTGCAGGTAAGTTTCATGACTTCATCTTTTCTGACAACTGTATAATATTCCATTGTGTATATGTACCACAGTTTCTTTAGCCAGTCTTCTGTTCTCGGGCACTTAGGTTGTTTCCAGATTCTGGCTATCATAAATAGAGCTACAATGAATTTGGAAGTGCAGATAGTGTTTCTGCTGTGTGGTTTTGGGTCTCCAGGGTATATTTTCAGGAGTGGTATTGCTGGGTCGAATGGGAGTTCAATATCTAGTTTACTGAGGAATGACCATATTGTTTTCCAAAAGGATTAGACCAGTCGGCACTCCCACCAACAATGGATGAGAGTCCCTTTTCCCCTGCATAACTCCAGCATCATTTGTTCTTGAATCAGCTCACTTCTGAACAACCAATGGGTCATAGAAGAAATCAAACAGGAAATTCAAAGATTCCTGGAAACAAATGAAAATGAAGACACCAACTATAAGAACTTGTGGAACACAGAGACAGCAGTGTTAAGAGGAAAGTTTATAGTGCTGCCACCATTCATCATGAAAAAGAAAGGGCCCACATAAATAACCTGACTTCACAGCTCAAAATATTAGAAAAAGACCAACAAAAGGAGCCCAACCCAGGAAGACAGAAGGAAATAATAAAACTTAGAGAGGAAATCAATGAACTGGAAACCCAAAAACAATCCAAAAGACTAATGACACCAAGAGCTGATTTTTTGAAAAAATAAACAAAATCGAAAAACCACTGACAAAACTTGTAAGGACAGGGAAAGAGAACCCAGATTCAGAAATGAAAAGGGGGACACCACAACAGAAATCACAGAAATCCAAAAGATCATCAGAGTTTACTATGAGTCTGTATGCCATGAAACAGGAGAACCTAGAAGAAATGGGTAAATTCCAGCAGTCCTATAACCTCCCACAGCTGAAACAAGAAGACATGCAATACCTGAATAATCCTATTACCATTGAGGAAATTGAAACAGTAATTAAAAGTCTGCCCAAACACAGAAGCCCAGAACCAGATGGATTCACCTATGACTTCTTCCAAACCTTTAAGGAGGACATACTGCCAGTCCTTTTCAAGTTCTTCCAGGAAACTGAAGAAAGAGAAACACTCCAAATTAGCTTCTATAAGACACATATCACCCTGATACCCAAAGCAGGCAAAGACCACACAAAAAATAAAACTACAGTCCAATCTCCCTGATGACAACAGATGCTAAGATCGTTAAAAAATACTAGCAAACAGAATCCAAAGACTCATCAAAAATATTATACATTGTGACCAAGTAGGATTTGTCCCAGGAATGCAATCATGTTTCAACAGTCACAAGTCAATAAACATAATACATATATTAATAAGAAAAAAATAAAAACATGATCATATAATAGACACAGAGAAAGCATTTGACAAGGTCCAACACCCTTTCATGATTAAAACCCTCCAAAAAATGAGAATTGAAGGAACCTTCCTAAATAGAGTCAAAGCCATCTGACAAAAGCCCACAGTGAGTATCATTCTTATGGGGAAAAATTGAAAGCCTTTCCTCTAAGATCAGGGTCAAGACAAGGTTGCCCATTCTCACCACTTTCATTCAATATAGTCCTGGAAGTAGCTGCCATAGCATTCAGAGAAGAAAAGGACATCAAGGGCATCCAGATAGGCAAGGAAGAAGTCAAGCTAACACTATTTGAAGATGACATGATATTATACCTAGAGAAAACTAAGCTCTCTACCAAAAAAAAACTCCTAGAAACAACAGATACTTATAGCAGAGTGGCAGGGTACAAAATCAATACCCAAAAGTTAGTGGCTTTCTTATATACAAATAACGAAAGAGAAGAAAGAGATATTAAGAAAATGATTCCATTCATAATTGTGCCACAGAAAATCAAACACCTAGGAATCAACTTAACCAAGTGTAAATGACCTGTGAAAAGTAATCAACTTAACCAAACATAAAGGACCTGTGCAAAGAAAACTACACGACACTGCTTCAAGAAATAAAAAAAGAAAATGGAAACACATTCCCTGCTCATGGATGGGGAGAATCAACATTGTCAAAATGGTAGTACTTCCTAGAGCTTTGTACAGATTCATGCAGTTCATATAAGGATACCCATGGCATTCTTCAAAAGAAATTGACCAAACACTCCCTGAAATTTGTATGGAATAATAAATTTTCATGGAGAGTTAATGCAATCCTTGGGATAAAGAAGATGGGAGGCATCACCTTTCCAAACTTCAAACTGTACTACAAAGAAGCGGTAATTAAAATAGCATGGTATTGGAATAAAAAACAGACCTGTGGACATATGGAATAGAGTTGAGTATTCTGACACCCATTCTCAAACATCACTTGATCACTTGACATTCCATTATTCATCGATTTGCTCAAGCGGGCGCCAGTAACATTTCCATTTGACCCTATCACGTGCCAGTGTAGCCCAATGACATCTGGTTGCTTCAGGAATACAAAGAGCATCAAAGCATTGGTCCAGGGACTTGACAAAGAAGTCTGACCATCTTGTTGGTGGTCGCCACATGATCTTTTGACATCCGGTGGGATCCAATCAGTAATGGCTCTAGTCCAGCGGTCATCTCCAAATCGCATTACATGTCCAGCCCATCTGATTTTTTGATGCCTTGGCAAATGAGACAGCATTCCCTGACTCTGGAACAGTGACAGAGGTTAGAGCTCTGATTTCCTTCTTTTTCTTGAGTGAGGCGTGGTATTCCAAGCATAGCTCTTTTCGATTCCTCTCTGGGAGACCCAAATAGCATTCTCATCTTGCTTTCGCAGGGCCCAGGTCTCTGAGGCGTCTGTTAATGCAAGGAGAATGGTGGAGTTGAAGAGATGTGCCTGGAGCCAGAGGTTCTTTGTCTTTTTTAGCTATTTCTTCTATGCTTTCAAAGGCATTCCATGCTGCTTCTGCGCAGCTCAGGTTTTAGGTCATTCATCATGTTGACTTCTCAACCTAGGTACACATAACTGCTGCATTCAGGGATGTTTATTCCATTGAGAGTGAATGGGGCCTCTGGAACTAGTTTATTTTTCATGAACATAGTTTTGCTGAGATTCAGCTGTAGACCTATCTTTCCACATTCTCAGTCGCAGTCAGCCAGCAATTGTGCTGCTTGGTTAATGTTTGGTGTTAGTAGAATGATGTCATTAGCGAGCGGAGGTGGTGTAGTTGCTGACCGTCTATCTTCACCCCCCATTCCTTCCCTTTCTAATTGTCGCATTATGTTCTCGAGGGTGGTGCTGAAGAGTTTTTGGTGAAATGGTATCACCCTGCCGAACCCCTCTTTTGACATTGATGATTACTTCTTTGTAGAATGGTGAGATCCTGGTGGTGAATCCATAATACAGCTCACAGAGGATCTTTTATTAATTCTTTCTTTCTGCCTGGATTGGGCACCTTTTGCTTATTGCTTTCTAAGATCTTAAGCTGTGAGGCCAGACTGTTTATGATGGCCTTGTCTTCTTTTCTGATAAATGCTTAAAGAGCTATGAACTTTCCTCTTAACACTGCTTTCATTGTATCCCACAAGTTCTGGTAATTCATGTCTTCAGCCTCATTTGTTTCCAGGAATATTTGGAAATAGGTACAGTTAAAATAATACTTGCAGAAAAGTTCTCTGAGTTAAAGGACACCTGCATCCAGATCCAAGAAACCCGAAGGGTATCAGTGGAAGAGACCCCAATAAAAAGACTCCAAGACATATCCTAGCCAAAATAATGGATGTCATAGATAGAAACACAATTTTTCAAGTGGCAAGATTAAAGAAGGAAATTGTATACAAAGCAGCATCCATTTGACTTTCTTTTTTTTAATATTTTTGTTATGCCACTGTGAGATATACAGTTACAAAGATGTTCAAGATGTTCATATTTGGTTTTCAGTCATACATTGTTCCAGAACCCATCCCCTCCACCAATCCCAATTTCCCACCACCAATGTCCCCCTATTCCCCTCCCCCCTCCCTAGCCTGCCTCTGTGGCAGGTTTCTTAATTTCTTTCTCTTTCTCTCTCTCTCTTCCTTCCCTTCCACATTGTGGATTACAATACATACATTAAGAGGTTGTCATGTATATATTTTTGCCTGTATTTAATGCTCAGTTCTAGGTTGGTATCAGCACTTTCTACAATTATTAGCATACTGTTCCATTCTCTGTCTTACCTAGCTTCTGATTCTACACATTTGTGATAATTTCCACCTTTGACAAGACCGCCTGTTCCATGTTTCACCTGACCTTGGATATTGGTATCATTATATGTACATATATATATATATACACACACATATATATACATATATATACATATCATGCAAATAAATGCGATCATTCTATATCTGTCTCTCTCTTTCTGGCTAATTTCACTCAACATAATCCTCTCCATGTCCATCCATTTATAGGCAAATTTCATAACTTCATTTTTTTCTAACAGCTGCATAGTATTCCATTGTGTATCCATTTGACTTTCAGCAGACCTATCAGGACAGACCCTCCAAGTCCAAAGGCAGTGGTGGGATATAGTGAAAAAACTCAATGAAATTAATGCCTCATCAAGAATTCTTTACCCAGCTAGACTCTCATTCAGATTTGAAGGACAGTAAACAACTTATTGGATAAACAAAAGCTCAGGAACTTCATAGACTCAAAACCAACCTTATAGGGTATTTGCCTTGCACTCGGCTGAACCATATGGTCCCTCGAGCATCGCCAGGAGTAATTCCTGAGTGCAGAGCTAGGAGTAACCCCTTGAACATTGCCAGGTGTGACCCCAAAATAAGCAAAAAAATAAAAGGGGGCTGAAAGAGCTACTCTAAGATGAGACAAAACACAAAAGAAAGACAAACTTATACAGAAAAATGGCACAATATCCCATGACAATAATCTCTCTCAACGTCAATGGTCTAAATGCACCAGTTAAGAGACAGAGTGGCAAAAATGGATCAAAAAATTGAATCCAACATTCTGCTGCCTTCAAGAAACACATCTGAGCAATAGGAGCAAGAATAGGTAAAAGGCTGGAAAACAATCCTTCACTCAAACAACCCCTCCAAAAAGGCCGGGATGTTCATACTGGTATCCGACAACATAGACTTCAGGATAAAGAAGGTCAGTAGGGACAGTGAAGATCACCCTCTTAATAATCAAGGAATATGTATATCAGGAAGAAATTACACTCATAAACAAATATACACCCGAGGGGCCATAAAAATACCTAAACAACTACTAATAGACGTCAAAAAAGACATTGACAGCAACACAATTGTAGTTGGAGACTTTAACACTCCACTATCAACTCCTGATAGATCAACAAGACTGAAACTCTCCAAGGAAGTACTGGCCCTAAAAGGAAGAAATGGAAAAAAGAGGGCTAGTAGATATATACAGGGCATTTTATCCCCCAAAAGTTGAATACACATTTTTCTCCAGTACACATGGATCATACTCCAAGATAGATCACATGCTGAGCCACAAAACAAACCTCCATAAAATCAAGAAGATAGAAATTGTGTCAACTATTTTTTTTCCCACCATGATGCACTGAAAAGAGAAGTTAATCACACATGAAAACAGAGAATCATACCACGCACCTGAAAACTAAAAAGCTGTACAAATAGAATGTCATAAAAGAAATCACACTGGATTTTAATATCAAGTCAGATATTACCCTGTTTGGTCAAAGTCTCCTAAGAAGTTAAGAGTCAGACTAGGATAAAAATTTGGGGTGTCAATAGCGGATGGCTCATCCTCAGAAAAAAAAAAAGACCTTACATGGCTCATTTCAGGAAAGATTTATGGAAGTCAGGAAGGATGACTCCAATAACAATACATTTGCCTTCAAATGCCTTATTGTGATGCCCCTGATACCGGCAGTGCTTTTTTACATCATTTCTTGACTCTCAGACTGTCTAGATCTGTGCTTCTTGAATATTAATGTGCAAACGAGCCACTCAGGGGTCAGGTTAGAAGGTAAATTCTGCCTCACAGTATCTGGGATGGGGACTGACTGTGTGCATCTCCAATAAACTCCCAGAAGAAGTTCATGTAAGGATCACACTTTGAGCCACAAGAAACGTCCACACTAGAGCAGAGGCTTCTGATGGTGGTTGTGATGAACAATTCCTGTAAATGCCCAGTGAGAGATCCCAAGGGAACTCTGAAAATCAGTTAAACCATTACATGGGACTGTAGATTATTTTCAAATATGTAAGAGGGAAATGAAGAGAGCCAGGAGAGATGCAGGAGGGAATCTCTCAGAGGAAAACTGGAGGATTTGTCATGCTGATTATTTTAGAGGAAGAGTTTGAGGAGCCTGTTTGCTTATTAGAAGGAGATAATTGCTTTCCTTTTAGTTTCTGCAGTTTTCTACAAAGTTTGTAAGGAGGCTAAGTAATTGGTCCCCTAGAGAGTGAAGGGAAAAAAAAAGTTTCAAGAGCGAAAACTCTTTATTAGCTGACCTCCACAGCAGAATCAAACGTATCTGCCCACTTTCTTTTGGGTGGGGGATGGGGCCATAAATGGGGACACAGCCTGTGGTGGTTGAAAAATTGGAGACTTAATTGGATCAAAGTTCCCTGCTATTAACAGAGATTCAAGATAGAACACCCTGGGACATGTGCTCCTTCCACCCACCCTTTCTTAGAGCCAGCTGAATAAAATAAACTTCAGGAAACCTGTCTGGTTAGGGATGGTTTAAAATGGTAAGAACAACCCTTCACCCTCTAATTCTTTTCCTAAGTGATAAGAGGGTGTAGACTTTAAGCGGAAATCTTTATCCGCAGTCCATCAGAAGTGTGTCCCAAGGGATCAGACCAAGAATGAACAGACTGATCACTCCAGAGTCCACCGGTTCCCGAATGCACCCCTTCCTGAGTGCTTCTTGGTTTTCTTTTCATGAAAAAACTATTCTTGGGGACTATATAGACAAGATGGTCATTGGAGGGATGGGCCTGCCATCTTCCCAGGCTGCTAGCCCCTGTATATGCCAATTTTTCTGGCACCAACACTGTCTCTTGAACACTGAGTTTCAAGCATGAAAGACCTAACTTGAGTTTGGTAATACTCACTGCCATGTTCTGTGGGACATCGAGAGAATCCACACTAGAGAACCAGGCTCACCTCCAGGTAACCTGAGAATAGAAGCAGCTTCAGAGTAGTATGCCATCAGCCTTGTAGAGTGCACAGGTAAGACCAAGTCTAGGCAGGGAGCAGGGAGGTGAGGGAGTGAGCTCATAATCTTTCCATGTAATGCACAGTGGTCACCTGAATGCCATTTCTTTTTAAAGGCAGGAGTTTGGGTGGTTTGGAGGAAAAAGGGGGCATCCTAGGGAGACCACATCTTCTACTCCAGGAGCTGACCAAGAAAAAAGCTCCCAGTGGGAAAATCATTGCCTCTGTCTGGTGCTGGAAAGCAGTTCCAAGCTCCAGAACCTCACTGAAATGTTAAAGCCATTTTCTTTTTTTTTCATTTGGGGGCCAGGTAATATACCCAGTGGTGCTGACGGCTCATTCCTTACTCTGTGCTCAGGGAACACTTCTGGTGAAATTCAGGGGACTGTGTGCAGTGCTTGAGATTGAACCCAGGTTAGCTGAGTGCTAGGCAAGTGCCATACTCACTGTCATACTCCTCTGGCTCCAAAGTCAGTTTTTTATAAGAGAAACACACTATGCCAAAATTGCATGCTAAGAGGTGAAAAGAAACAAACCTTAGGGCCAGACTAGGGAAAAGAGATTTTAACAGAACACTTTAAAACAAGGACCACATGCACCAGAACTAGATCAGGAGTTTATTTGGGTGTCTCTTACAGTGACTTATCAGTCACCAGAATGGCCCAGTAGCTCCATTGAAATGGTCCCCTTCTTAGTTATCTCAGGCTTTTAGGCTCATGTCTTTAAGTCAGTAAAGAGTACTGCTCATTGAGTGAAATGAGTCAGAAGCAGAAGGACAGACAGAGAATGACTGCATTCATTTGTATATTTTATTTATTTTTTAAGTATTTTATTATACCACCGTGAGATATACAAATAAAAAGATATACAATTAAAAAGTTCATGTTTGGGTTTTGGTCATACAGTGTTTCAGCACCCGTCCCTCCACCAGTGCCCATCTCCATACAAATAAAAAGATATACAATTAAAAAAGTTCATGTTTGGGTTTTGGTCATACAGTGTTTCAGCACCCGTCCCTCCACCAGTGCCCATCTCCCACCAACAACATCCCCGGTTCCCTCCCCCTTCCCCAGCCCTGCTCCATGGCAGGTTCTTTATTTCTTTCCCTTTCTCTCTCTTTCTCTTTTCCTTCCCTTCCAGACTATGGATTACAGAACATACATTAAAAGGTTGTCATGTGAATCCTTTTGCCTCTATTTAATGCTCAGTTCTAGGTTGGCATTAGTACCCTCGACTATTATTAGCACCCTGTTCCATTTTCTGTCTTACCTAAACTCTGACTCCCACACGTTTGTGATAATTTCCACCTTTGACAAGACCTCCCGATATATGCTTCACTTGACCTTGGATATTGGTATCATAATATGTACATATATATTTATGCCATGCAAATAAATGCAGTCATTCTGTGTCTGTCTCTCTCCTTCTGGCTAATTTCGCTCAACATAATCTTCTCCATGTCCATCCATTTATAGGCAAATTTTATAACTTCATTTTTTCCTAACAGCTGCATAGTATTCCATTGTGTAGATGTACCAAAGCTTCTTTATCCAGTCATCGATTTTCGGGCACTCTGGTTGCTTCCAGATTCTGGCTATTGTGAATAATGCTGCTATGAACATAAAAGTAGGGATGGTGTTTCCGCTGCGTATTTTTGGTTTCCCAGAGTAGATTCCCAGGAGTGGTATGGCTGGGTCAAATGGGAGTTCAATTTCTAGTCTTTGGAGGAAAGTCCATATTGTTTTCCAGAAAGGCTGTACCAGCCGGCATTCCCACCAACAATGGATGAGTGTCCCCTTTTCCCCACATCCACGCCAGCACTTGTTGTTCTTGCTCTTTTGAATATGTGCCAGTCTCTGTGGTGTAAAGTGGTATCTCATTGTTGTTTTGATTTGCATCTCTCTGATGATTAGTGATGATGAGCATTTTTTCATATGTTTTTTGGCCATTCGAATTTCTTCCTTGCTGAAGTTTCTGTTCATTTCTTCTCCCCATTTTTTGATGGGGTTGTTTGTTTTCTTCTTGTAAAGTTCTACCAGTGCCTGATATATCCTGGATATTAACCCCTTATCAGATGGGTATTGGGTGAATATTCTTTCCCATTCTGTGGACTGCTTTTGTATCTTAGTCACTGTTTCTTTTGAGGTGCAGAAGCTTTTTAGTTTCATGTAGTCCCATATGTTTATCTTTTCTTCTAGTTGCTTTGTTAGTGATGTTTCACCTTTGAAGATGCCTTTAGCTTCAATGTCGTGGAGGGTTTTTCCTATATTTTCTTCAATGTACTTTATGGATTCAAGTCTGATATTGAGATCTTTAATCCATTTTGATCTGATTTTTTGTGCATGGTGTTAGACACAGGTCCAAATTCATTTTTTACATGTTGCTGCCCAGTTTTCCCAACACCACTTGTTGAAGAGGCTTTCCTTACTCCATTTTAGACTCATTGCACCTTTATCAAAGATTAAATGATCATGTGTTTGAGGTTGGGTGTCAGGATACTCAATTCTATTCCATAGGTCCACAGGTCTGTTTTTATTCCAATACCATGCTGTTTTAATTACTACTGCCTTGTAGTACAGTTTGAAGTTGGGAAAGGTGATGCCTCCCATCTTCTTTTTCCCGAGGATTGCTTTAGCTATCCTTGGGGGGTTTATTGTTCCATACAAATTTCAGGAGCGTTTGGTCAATTTCTTTGAAGAATGTCATCGGTATCCCTCATAGGGACTGCATTGAATCTGTACAGAGCTCTAGGGAGTATTACCATTTTGACAATGTTGATTCTCCCCCATCCATGAACAGGGAATGTGTTTCCATTTCCTTGTGTCCTCTTTTATCTCTTGGAGCAGTGTCTTGTAGTTTTTCTTTGTACAGGTCCTTTACATACTTGGGTAAGTTGATTCCTAGGTATTTGATTTTCTGTGGCACAATTGTGAATGGAATAGTTTCCTTAATATCCCTTTCTTCTCTTTCGTTATTTGTATATAGGAAAGCCACTGACTTTTGGGTGTTGATTTTGTATCCTGCCACTCTACTATATGCGTCTATTGTTTCTAGGAGTTTTTGGTAGAGAGTTTAGGGTTCTCTAGGTATAATATCATGTCATCTGCAAATAATGATAGCTTGACTTCTTCCTTGCCTATCTGGATGCCCTTGATGTCCTTTTTCTTCTCTGATTGCTATGGCAAGTACTTCCAGTACTATATTGAATAAAAGAGGTGAGAGGGGCAACCTTGTCTTGTCCCTGATCTCAGGGGGGAAGGCTTTCAACTTTTCCCCATTTAGAATGATGCTTGCTGTGGGCTTTTGGTAGATGGCTGTAACTATCTTGAGGAAAGTCCCTTCAATTCCCATTTTCTGGAGCGTTTTTAATCATGAGCGGGTGCTGGATCTTGTCAAATGCTTTTTCTGCGTCTATTGAAAGGATCATATGGTTTTTTATTTTTTCTTTTATTGATATGATGTATTATGTTGATTGACTTGCGAATGTTGAACCATCCTTGCATTCCCGGGATGAATCCTACTTGGTCATGATGTATAATCTTCTTGATGAGTCTTTGGATTCTGTTTGCTAGTATTTTTGTTGAAGATCTTAGCATCCGTGTTCATCAGGGAGATTGGTCTGTAGTTTTCTTTCTTTGTGTTGTCTCTCCCTGCTTTGGGTATCAGGGGTGATATGTGCCTCGTAGAAGCTGTTTGGGAGTGTTTCTGTTTCTTCTATTTCCTGGAAGAGCTTGAAAAGGACTGGCAGTAGGTCCTCCTTAAAGGTTTGGTAGAGTTCACTAGGGAATCCGTCTGGACCTGGGCTTTTGTGTTTGGGCAGACTTTTAATTACTGTTTCTATTTCCTCGATGGTGATGGGTTTATTCAGGTATTGGAGGTCTTCTTGTTTCAGCCGTGGGAGGTTATAGGACTTCAGGAATTGATCCATTTCTTCTAGATTCTCATGTTTCACGGCATACAGGCTCTCAAAGTAATCTCTGATGATCTTTTGGATTTCTGTGGTTTCTGTTGTGATGTCACCCTTTTTATTTCTGATTCTGTTTATTTGGGTTTTCTCTTTCCCTGTCCTTACAAGTCTTGCCAATGGTTTGTCAATCTTGTTTTATTTTTTCAAAAAACCAGCTCTTGGTTTCATTAATCTTTTGGATTGTCTTTTTGGTTTCCAACTCATTGATTTCCTCTCTAAGTTTTATTATTTCCTTTTTTCTGCCTGGGTTGGGCTCCTTTTTGTTGGTCTTTTTTCTAATGTCTTCAGCTGTGTAGTCAGGTTATTTATGTGGGCCCTTTCTTGTTTCCTGATGAATGCTTGCAGAGCTATAAACTTCCCTCTTAACACGGCTTTTGCCGTGTCCCACAAGTTCTTATAATTGGTATCTTCATTTTCATTTGTTTCCAGAAATCTTTGGATTTCCTGTTTGATTTCTTCTATGACCCATTTGTTGTTCAGCAGTGAGCTGTTCAGTTTCCAGGTGTTTGGTTTGACTCCCTGTTTCTGTGTACGGTTAACTTCCATTTTCAGTGCATCATGGTCTGAAAAGATAGCTGACACAATTTCTATCTTTTTAATTTTATTGAGGTATGCTTTGTGGCTCAGCATGTGGTCTATCTTGGAGAATGTTCCATGTGCACTAGAGAAAAATGTGTATTCAGCTTTTTTGGCATGAAAAGCCCTGTATATATCCACTAGCTCTCTTTCTTCCATTTCTTCCTTCAGGGCCAATATTTCCTTGGTGAGTTTCAGTCTTGTTGATCTATCCATCGTTGATAGAGCAGTGTTGAAGTCTCCAACTATTATTGTGCTACTGTTAATGTCTTCTTTGAGGTCTCTTAGCAGTTGTTTTATGTATTTTGCTGACCCCTCGTTGGGTGCATATATGTTTAGTAGTGTAATTTCTTCCTGGTGTACATACCCCTTAATTAATAAGAAGTGGCCTTCGTTGTCCCTTCTAACCTTTTTTCAGCCTGAAGTCTATATTATCTGATACTAATATGGCCACACCAGCCTTTTTGGAGGAGTTGTTTGCATGGAGAATGGTCTTCCAACCTTTGACTCTGAGTCTGTGTTTGTTCTGCTTATTCAGATGCGTTTCTTGTAGACAGCAGAATGTTGGGTTCAATTTTTTAATCCATTTTGTCACTCTGTGTCTCTTAATTGGTGCATTTAGACCATTGACATTGAGAGAGATTATTGTCATTGGATTTTGTGCCATCTTTCTTTTTGTGTTTGTTGTGCTTATGGGTTTGGTCGCATTAGAGTAGGCCCTTCAGTCCTTCTTTTAAAGTTGGTTTTGAGTCCATGAAGTTCCTGAGTTGTTGCTTATCCATGAAGTTGTGTATCTTTCCTTCATATCTGAATGTGAGCCTGGCCGGATAAAGAATTCTTGGTGAAGCCTGCAGTTCATTGAGCCTTTTCGCAATATCCCACCATTGTTTTCGGGCTCGGAGTGTTTCATCAGAGAAGTCTGCTGTAAATCTTAGAGATGTTCCTTTGTATGTGATTTCCTTCTTTGATCTTGCTGCTTTCAGTATTCTATCCCTATCTATAGTTTTTGTCATTTTTATTAAGATGTGTCTTGGAGTATTCTTGTTGGGGTTTCTTTTAGCTGGTATCCTCCGGGCCTCTTGGATCTTGAGGCAAGCATTCTTTAGTTCGGGAACTTTTCAGCAATGATGGCTTTGACAGTTTCTTCTTCATCAGGGTTTTCTTCTTGCCCTTCTGGGACCCCAATGATCCGTATGTTGTTTCTTCTGGCTTCATCCCGATTATCTCTTGTTGTCTGTTCGGTAATTGTGAGCCTTTTTTCTATCTTCTGGTGTTGTGTAGAGAATCTTTGGAACTCGTCTTGAGATCACTAATTCTTTCTTCAGTAGCTATTATTCTGCTATGATGGCCTTCCACCGTGTTTTTATTTCATTTTACCTCATTTTTAATATCTGTCATTTCCCTTTGCATTTTCCTCACTTCTTCTATCATGTCCTCTTGTATTTTATTGATTTTGCATTCCATTGCTTCTTTGAATTCCTTTTGAATCCTTAACAGTTCTTTCGAAATTCTTTTCCAGATAGGTTATGCAACTCATTGGTATTGCTAGACTCATCTGGACCAGTGACTTCACTCCACAGAGCTTGATGGAATTTTGCGTTGCTTTACCATTATGACTATTGTAGGTTGTAACTGTAGAGTTCTTGGGTGACTAGATAGTGCAGTTAGTAGGTGTCTGGTCTGTTTGCAGAGTTTGGGTGGGTGGCAAGGATGTAGGAACCAAGGTTCACTGGTACCTCATGCAAGGTAGGTAGTGAGGAGGCGTCCAGCTAGCTTGTTTTGAGTTTTGGGATGTTCCCAGCAGCTCAGGGCGCAAGGGTCGGTCGGGCTGGAACCAAGGCACTTTGCCTTGGTTTCCCGTTGATGGAGTTTCCGCTCTTCCCTGGGGCAGCTTGGGGTCCGCGGAGACGCAAGAATCCACACACACACACCTGTGGAGGAGTGGAGGCGGTTCCCGGAAGCTCAGAGGCGCTAGGGTCGGTCCCGGCTGGAACCAAGGCACTTTGCCCTTGGTTCCCGTTGATGGAGTTTCCGCTCTTCCCTGGGGCAGCTTGGGGT
>JAJIBD010021267.1:0-187430 GCA_021461705.1 Cryptotis parvus
TTTTTATTTTTACAATTACAAAGATATACAATTAAAAAGTTCATATTTGGGTTTTGGTCATACAGTGTTCCAGCACCCATCCCGCCACCAGTGCCCATCTCCCACCACCAACGTCCCCAGTTCCCTCCCCCCCCCCCCCCCCAGCCCAGCTCCATGGCAGGTTCTTTATTTCTTTCCATTTCTCTCTCTTTCTCTTTTCCTTCCACTCCAGACTATGGATTACAGAACATACATTAAAAGGTTGTCATGTGTATCCTTTTGCCTCTATTTAATGCTCAGTTCTAGGTTGGCATTAGTACCCTCGACAATTGTTAGCACACTGTTCCATTTTCTGTCTTACCTAACCTCTGACTCCCCCACGTTTGGGATAATTTCCACCTTTGACAAGACCTCCTGATATATGTTTGACTTGACCTTGGATATTGGTATCTTAATATGTACCTATATATTTACGTTATGCAGATAAATGCAGTCATTCTGTGTCTGTCTCTCTCCTTCTGGCTAATTTCGCTCAACATAATCTTCTCCATGTCCATCCATTTATAGGCAAATTTTATAACTTCATTTTTCCTAATAGCTGCATAGTATTCCATTGTGTAGATGTACCAAAGCTTCTTTATCCAGTCATCGATTTTCGGGCACTCTGGTTGCTTCCAGATTCTGGCTATTGTGAATAATGCTGCTATGAACATAAAAGTAGGCATGGGGTTTCCGCTGCGTATTTTTGGTTTCCCAGAGTAGATTCCCAGGAGTGGTATGGCTGGGTCAAATGGGAGTTCAATTTCTAGTCTTTGGAGGAATGTCCATATTGTTTTCCAGAAAGGCTGTACCAGCCGGCATTCCCACCAACAATGGATGAGTGTCCCCCTTTTCCCCACATCCACGCCAGCACTTGTTGTTCTTGCTCTTTTGAATATGTGCCAGTCTCTGTGGTGTAAAGTGGTATCTCATTGTTGTTTTGATTTGCATCTCTCTGATGATTAGTGATGATGAGCATTTTTTCATATGTTTTTTTGGCCATTCGAATTTCTTCCTTGCTGAAGTTTCTGTTCATTTCTTCTCCCCATTTTTTGATGGGGTTGTTTGTTTTCTTCTTGTAAAGTTCTACCAGTGCCTGATATATCCTGGATATTAACCCCTTATCAGATGGGTATTGGGTGAATATTCTTTCCCATTCTGTGGACTGCTTTTGTATCTTAGTCACTGTTTCTTTTGAGGTGCAGAAGCTTTTTAGTCTCATGTAGTCCCATATGTTTATCTTTTCTTCTAGTTGCTTTGTTAGTGATGTTTCACCTTTGAAGATGCCTTTAGCTTCAATGTCGTGGAGGGGTTTTTCCTATATTTTCTTCAATGTACTTTATGGATTCAAGTCTGATATTCAGATCTCTAATCCATTTTGATCTGATTTTTTGTGCATGGTGTTAGACACAGGTCCAAATTCATTTTTTTACATGTCGCTGCCCAGTTTTCCCAACACCACTTGTTGAAGAGGCTTTCCTTACTCCATTTTGGACTCATTGCACCTTTGTCAAAGATTAAATGATCATATGTTTGAGGTTGGGTGTCAGGATACTCAATTCTATTCCATAGGTCCACAGGTCTGTTTTTATTCCAATACCATGCTGTTTTAATTACTACTGCCTTGTAGTACAGTTTGAAGTTGGGAAAGGTGATGCCTCCCATCTTCTTTTTCCCGAGGATTGCTTTAGCTATCCTTGGGGGTTTATTGTTCCATACAAATTTCAGGAGTATTTGGTCAATTTCTTTGAAGAATGTCATGGGTATCTTTATAGGGACTGCATTGAATCTGTACAGAGCTCTAGGGAGTATTACCATTTTGACAATGTTGATTCTCCCCATCCATGAGCAGGGAATATGTTTCCATTTCCTTGTGTCCTCTGTTATCTCTTGGAGCAGTGTCTTGTAGTTTTCTTTGTACAGGTCCTTCACACACTTGGGTAGGTTGATTCCTAGGTATTTGATTTTCTGTGGCACAATTGTGGATGGAATTGTTTCCTTAATATTCCTTTTCTTCTCTTTCGTTATTTGTATATAGGAAAGCCACCGACTTTTGGGTGTTGATTTTGTATCCTGCCACTCTACTATATGCATCTATTGTTTCTAGGAGTTTTTTGGTAAGAGTTTAGGGTTCTCTAGGTATAATATCATGTCATCCGCAAATAATGATAGCTTGACTTTTTCCTTGCCTATCTGGATGCCCTTGATGTCCTTTTTCTTCTCTGATTGCTATGGCAAGTACTTCCAGTACTATATTGAATAAAAGGGGTGAGAGTGGGCAACCTTGTCTTGTCCCTGATCTCAGGGGGAAGGCTTTCAACCTTTCCCCATTGAGAATGATGCTCGCTGTGGGCTTTTGGTAGATGGCTGTAACTATCTTGAGGAAAGTCCCTTCAATTCCCATATTCTGGAGGGTTTTAATCATGAACAGGTGCTGGATCTTATCAAATGCTTTCTCTGCGTCTATTGATAGGATCATACGGTTTTTATTTGTTCTTTTTATTGATATGGTGTATTATGTTGATTGACTTGCGAATGTTGAACCATCCTTGCATTCCTATTCCTAGGATGAATCCTACTTGGTCATGATGTATAATCTTCATGATGAGTCTTTGGATTCTGTTTGCTAGTATTTTGTTGAAGATCTTAGCATCCATGTTCATCAGGGATATTGGTCTGTAGTTTTCTTTCTTTGTGTTGTCTCTCCCTGCTTTGAGTATCAGGGTGATATGTGCCTCATAGAAGCTGTTTGGGAGTGTTTCTGTTTCTTCTATTTCCTGGAAGAGCTTGAAAAGGACTGGCAGTAGGTCCTCCTTAAAGGTTTGGTAGAGTTCACTAGTGAATCCGTCTGGACCTGGGCTTTTGTGTTTGGGCAGACTTTTAATTACTGTTTCTATTTCCTCAATGGTTATAGGCTTATTCAGGTATTGGAGGTCTTCTTGTTTCAGCCGTTGTGGACTTCAGGAATTGATCCATTTCTTCTAGATTCTCATGTTTCACGGCATACAGGCTCTCAAAGTAATCTCTGATGATCTTTTGGATTTCTGATGTTTCTGTTGTGATGTCACCCTTTTTATTTCTGATTCTGTTTATTTGGGTTCTCTCTTTCCCTGTCCTTACAAGTCTTGCCAATGGTTTGTCAATCTTGTTTAACTTTTCAAAAAACCAGCTCTTGGTTTCATTAATCTTTTGGATTGTTTTTTTTTGGTTTCCAACTCATTGATTTCCTCTCTAAGTTTTATTATTTCCTTTTTTCTGCCTGGGTTGGGCTCCTTTTGTTGGTCTTTTTCTAATGTCTTCAGCTGTGTAGTCAGGTTATTTATGTGGGCCCTTTCTTGTTTCCTGATGTATGCTTGCAGAGCTATAAACTTCCCTCTTAACACGGCCTTTGCCGTGTCCCACAAGTTCTTATAATTGGTGTCTTCATTTTCATTTGTTTCCAGAAATCTTTGGATTTCCTGTTTGATTTCTTCTATGACCCATTTGTTGTTCAGGAGTGAGCTGTTCAGTTTCCAGGTGTTTGGTTTGACTCCCTGTTTCTGTGTACGGTTAACTTCCATTTTCAGTGCATCATGGTCTGAAAAGATAGCTGACACAATTTCTATCTTTTTTAATTTTATTGAGGTATGCTTTGTGGCTCAGCATGTGGTCTATCTTGGAGAATGTTCCATGTGCACTAGAGAAAAATGTGTATTCAGCTTTTTTGGCATGAAAAGCCCTGTATATATCCACTAGCTCTCTTTCTTCCATTTCTTCCTTCAGGGCCAATATTTCCTTGGTGAGTTTCAGTTTTGTTGATCTATCCATCGTTGATAGAGCAGTGTTGAAGTCTCCAACTATTATTGTGCTACTGTTAATGTCTTCTTTGAGGTCTCTTAGCAGTTGTTTTATATATTTTGCTGGCCCCTCGTTGGGTGCATATATGTTTAGTAGCGTAATTTCTTCCTGGTGTACATACCCCTTAAGTAATAAAAAATGGCCTTCGTTGTCCCTTCTAACCTTTTTCAGCCTGAAGTCTATATTATCTGATACTAATATGGCCACACCAGCCTTTTTGGAGGAGTTGGTTGCATGGAGAATGGTCTTCCACCCTTTGATTTTGAGTCTGTGTTTGTTCTGATTATTCAGATGCGTTTCTTGTAGACAGCAGAATGTTGGGTTCAATTTTTTTAATCCATTTTGTTACCTGTGTCTCTTAATTGGTGCATTTAGACCATTGACATTGAGAGAGATTATTGTCATGGGATTTTGTGTCATCTTTCTGTTTGTGCTTGTTGTGCTTATGGGTTTGGTCGTATTACAGTAGACCCTTCAGACCTTCTTTTTAAGGTTGGTTTTGAGTCCATGAAGTTCCTGAGTTGTTGCTTATCCATGAAGTTGTGTATCTTTCCTTCATATCTGAATGTGAGTCTGGCTGGGTAAAGAATTCTTGGTGAGGCCTGCAGTTCATTGAGTCTTTTCACAATATCCCACCATTGTTTTCGGGCTCGGAGTGTTTCATCAGAGAAGCCTGTTGTAAATCTTAGAGATGTTCCTTTGTATGTGATTTCCTTCTTTGATCTTGCTGCTTTCAGTATTCTATCTCTATCTATAGCCTTTTGTCATTTTTATTAAGATGTGTCTTGGAGTATTCTTGTTGGGGTTTCTTTTAGCTGGTATCCTACGGGCCTCCTGGATCTTGAGGCAAGCGTTCTTTAGATCTGGGAACTTCTCAGCAATTATGGCTTTGACAGTTTCTTCTTCATCAGGGTTTTCTTCTTGGCCTTCTGGGACCCCAATGATCCGTATGTTGTTTCTTCTGGCTTCATCCCGATTATCTCTTGTTGTCTGTTCGGTAATTGTGGGTCTTTTTTTCTATCTTCTGGTGCTGTGTAGCGAATCTTTGGAACTCGTCCTCAAGATCACTAATTCTTTCTTCAGTAGCTATTATTCTGCTATGCTGGCTTTCCATTGTGTTTTTCATTTCATTTACCTCATTTTTAATAACTGTCATTTCCATTTGCATTTTCCTCACTTCTTCTATCATGTCCTCTTGTATTTTATTGAGTTTGCATTCCATTGCTTCTTTGAATTCCTTATGAATTCTTAACATTTCTTTCCGAAATTCCTTATCAGAGTGGTTATACAACTCATTGGTAATGCTTGACTCATCTGGACTAGTGATTTCAGTCACAGAGCTTCATGGAATTTTTGCGTTGCTTTACCATTATGACTATTGTAGGTTGCAAATATGGGGTCTTGGGGACTAGATAGTACAGTTAGTAGGTGTCTGGTCTGTTTGCAGAGTTTAGGTGTGTAGCAAGGAGGTAGGAACCAAGGTTCACTGGTACCTCATGCAAGATAGGTAGTAAAAGGGTCTAGCGTCCGCGGTTTTGAGTTTTGGGATGTTCTAGGAAGGCGCAGGGCCCAAAGGCTCCGTGGTGAAACCAAGGCACTTTGCCTTGGTTCCCGTTGATGGAGTTTCCGCTCTTCCCTGGGGCAACTTAGGTCCGCGGAGACGCAGGGGTCACGCACACACCTGTGGGGGAGACTCTGAAGTTATAAATTTTTAAAAATAGTTAAAACCAGTGCTTTACAATACTGTTAGCAATGAAATTCAAGAATACAGCATTCCATCTGAGGTCTTTATATCTACTCTGACCTCTCCTCCTTGTTAAACTTAGTTTGTAGACTGATTCTTAAGGTCTATTGCCATTGACCATTCATTCCCTTACTATGTTTCTTTACTTCCCACAAATGAGGGTTCATTTCTTTTCAAGAAAAAGTTAATTTTATTTTAGGTATTATGACTTACCTCTGCCCCTTGTGGTGTTGCAGGTGTGACTGCAGTGCCCGGCTGCATCAGCAGATGGCAGACAAGGACAGGCTTGATTACACCCAGGACTCTGCCCTGTGGGCCCTGGATGGTGGATGATCTGACATAGAAAGGACTGGGCCGCCTGGGATGAACCCAGAGCCACAGCAGAGCCCTGGCAAGCTACCCATAGTGTATTCAGTATGCCAAAAACAGTAACATAAACGGACCTCATTCCTAACAAATGGAGATATTACTGGTGCCTGCTTGGGCAAATCGATGAACAATGGGAAGGCAAGTGAGAAGTGACAAGTGATGATTTACAATAATGTTAATGACAGGAGTTGATACATAAAACATTCCAGCACCACAGCCTCCACCAGTTTCCACTTTCCTTCACATTGCCCTAGTGTCTTTCCGCTTCCTAGTCCCTGCACTGTACCCTCTCTGCTGTGGTCAGCTTCCTATTAGAGACCAGTTCTCAGTTTCCTTTGGGCATTCATTTACTTACTATGTTTCATTATATCCCACATATGAGAGATATCATTCTGTATCTGTCTCTCTCCTTCTGATGAACTTCACTCCGCATGATATTCTCTAGATCCAGTCAGGTAGCAGTCAATTGCATGATTTCATCTTTTCTTGTAGCACAGTAGTATTCATTCCATTGTGTATATTTACTATAGTTTATTTATTCAGTCCTCTGTTCGTGGACATTTGCGTTACTTCCAGAATTTGGCTACTGCGAATAGTACTGCAATGAACATAGAAGTGCAGATGGCTTTTCTGAATTGATTTTTTTTTTTTTTTGGTCCTTGGGGTTGAAGTCAAAGAAGGGAATTGCTGGATTATATGAAAGTTCAATTCTTAGTTTTATGAAAAGTCTCCATATTGCTTTTTGAAAAGGTTGGACCAGCCGATATTCCCACTAGGTCAACACTGGTTGCTTCTTTTTTTTTGTGATGTGTGCCAGTTACATTGCTGTGAGATGCTATCTCATCTTTGTTTTGATCTGCATTTACCTAATGATAAGGGATGTGAAGCATTTTTTATATACCTTTCAGCTCTCCATATGTGTTCTTTGAGGAAGTTTGTGTTTTTTTTTATATTACTGTCTTCCCTCCCACTTACATTTTCCAGTCTGCTGCTGATTATTCTTTTTGCGTGTCTAGCTACCATCAGAAGAGACAGACATGGGGCAGAGCTTCTACTTGCTCTCCCTGTGCCCAGCCACTCACAAGGCGCCCAGGAGGGATGGCGGGTTCTAGCCCTGGCCCGCCACCCCAGCAGAGCCTTGCAACAAGCCAGACGACCCCCACCTCCATGAGGGCCTCCATTTTCCACATCCGGACTTCTCTCTCATCAGAAGTCTACCCAGCAGACCAGCCCTATCACAGTCCGGCTCATTGAGATCCACCCTGCTACAGTCTTTTTAATCCAGCCCAGGTATGCTGATCCAGAGACAGACATGGGCCAGAGCTGCTACTTGATCTCCCTGTGCCCAGCCGCTCATAAGGCACCCAGGAGGGATGGCGGGGTTCTAGCTCTGGCCTGCCATCCCAGCAGAGCCTTGCAACAAGCCAGACGACGACCCCACTCCATGAGGGCCTCCATTTTCCACATCCAGACTTCTCTCTTGTCAGAAGTCCACCCAGCAGACCAGCCTATCACAGTCTGGTGGTTCATCAATAAATGCTGGACTTAGAGATGACTACAAGAGTATGCTACCTGCACGGCAGAGCCTGGCAAGCTACCCATGTTGTATTTGATATGCCAAATACAAGTAACAATTATAGACCTCATTCCAGAATGGATTGAGACTCTTTATGTTCCTGGAGCAAGCAGATGCCCTTGGGCTCTACTAGCATGAGACAGGATATATGGAGATGTTACTGGGGCCCGCTCGAGCAAATCGATGATGAACGGGGAAGACAGTGATACAGTGACAGTGATCTACCATCCGACTTTGGAGAATTTGGAATGGGTATGATTTTACTTAAAATATGCAACAAAATTGAAGAGTGAGGTTTGCATTCATCTTTTTAATGAAGGTAGAGAAATTCTATTCTCTCACTGATGGGTAAAGGACCTAAAATTACTGATAAGTGGCCTAGAGAAATAGTACAGGATTTGGGGTGCATGCTTTGCAGTAGCAGAGATCTCAGTTTGATATGTAGCACCACCTGGACCTCAGAGCATCTCTGAGTGCAACCGTGGAGACCTCGTAGCATCAGAGTATGGCCCTGCTGGTCCTTGTACTGTAGGGCCTGAGTATCACCACATCATCAGTCCCTAGCATTGACCCATGGGCTCCTGACCATGCTTGCAGAGACTCCAAAAGAAAAACTGAAAAGAATTAGAATACAGGATTCAAGAAAAACTATAGGAGATAAGATACATGCCTTGTCTAATCCTGGTTTGATTCCTGGCACCACATATTTTTCCCTCAGCACTGCTAAGAGTGATCCCTGAGCACACAGCTCAGGGATCACTCCTAAGCCTTGAACACTGTTAGGAATGGCCCAAAAAACAATCTTTGCATTCAAGACTCATTAAAAAAGTCAAGTCAAACACATGTAATTAAATAAAACAAATAATGAAAGGGTTTCATGTAATCTTTCTGCAAGTGATTGCTTGGTGGCTCTATACATTGAATTAGCGAGTGTAAGATGTGATGTTCACTTGATTTTGTGTTTTTGGTTGTGAACCACTTAGCCCTGTTTTTTGGCTGCTGCATTTTTCAGCAAAAAATGGCTCCTGCTTATTTTTGTTTTCACTTCTAGTGCCTATGGCTATGTGTTCACCAATGTTAAATAAACATCCTCCAGCTGGATGCCCTGATTTCTGAGAAATATCTGTGGTTTTATTGCAACAAGTCCTAATGAAACTTGGTTTAATTACATATTAAATATTATATGAGTTACATTGCCACCACCAGTGATGTATTTCATGATTCACTTCCTAGTTGACTGACAGTAAATTGCCATTCCCCAGTCAGATTAGCGTCTGCAGATGGCTACCTCTGCTCTTCAGCTCGCTCGTTTCTGTTCCCTTAGAAATCTAACTTGGCTTCAAAGCCGCAGAAAATCCAGTAGAGCCAGGATGCTGATGAGGAGCAAGTCTAGACTAGGGGAGACAGAGAATTTTGGTCACTGAATAAAACCTCTTTCTGTCTTCAGGTCTAGGAAAGAGATGCAGAATAGCTTTATTTGTCAGTTTGTACATGAATTAAAGCCTCGGATCTCATACTTCACATACACCCTTCTTGCAACTTTTTTTCTCCTGTGGTTGTTCCACTTTATCTTAACATGTTATCATAGTCTGTATTTGGCATTAAATCAGGTCCAGTTATGGATGGAGAAAGATTATGAGAAGAGAACAGCTCTTTAAGAACACTCCGGGGCTTTTCTTATCCCAAGGGAATACTCTCTCTTTTGGAGAAGAATCAACAGCAGGTCCTCTAACAGACTCTTGAAGGCCATCGTCATCATACTCTTCCTGGAGAAGGATGGTTATTTGACCATGAGACAAGGAACAAGCTGTCATCCCCTCAGAGTTCATTAGCCATTGATCCCAGTACAGATGGACTCCCAGAGAGAGCTCTCTCCTGTTCTGTCCACAGCCATAAATTCTTACTTACCCAATTAGCCTTATATAAGCCCTCACCCAAACCTGAGAGAAAGTTGTGTTTGTTTTTGCAGATAAGTTGCTGACACCTGAGCAAACTCCCTTTTCCACTTCAATTTTTGTCTCTTGGATGACTGACTTTTTGAGCCACAAGCACCTGAACTTAGGATTGGTAGCAGACCCAAGATTCTACTAAAGGTGTCCTAAAATTTAGAAAATAGTTATGTTCTTGAAGATAGTCATCTTGGTAGAATTTAACTTTCCTTGAAAGATTTCCTTTACAAATGCCTTTATTATGTTATTTCGCATATTTTTAGTGGAGTCTTCATTTTCTGAAAACTGCCTGATTTCATTGGAAATTAAACCTGTATCACTGTATCACTGTATCACTGTCTTCCTGTAGATCATCGATTTGCTCGAGTGGGCACCAGTAACATTTCAATACATCCTGTCACATGCAAGATAGTCCAAGGGCATCTCCCACTCCAGGAACATAAAGATCTTCAAACCATTCCATCAAGTCATGGGAATAAGGTCTATAATTGAATTTACTGTGTAAAATTGATAAATAAATTAGACACCATCATTTTTGATGGAGATAGAGGTGTGATACTAATATGATATAACTTGCTTTTTATATTTTGAACTGGTTTTAGGGACCGGGCATTTTAACACAATGTCAATTTCATTGGTTTATGTAGATTTAAGTATAATTTCTGAGTTGCTTCTTTTAAAGGTCAAATTTCTCTTGTAGAAATGAATTCTGCCTTGTTTAATAGATGCCAATCATATGATCTAAATACTACTTTTGGGTTTTGTAAGGAAATCATGGATTAACTAGAGCTTCAAATGTCCAAATTTGTATTGCTTCTTATTTAATTTGCATCTGTTGAAGGGCCTTATTATAATATGTCTTTACCTAGACCTGAAGAAAGAGACCATTTCTAAGCAATTCGAGAACAATTGATTCATTGTTTCCTACCTGGACATGTCGATCCTGTTCTGTTCTGAGAAATTGCAGTCATTTTCTTTCTTAGTTTGGTTGAGTTTGATGAAATTCTCATTAAAATTATTCTCAGCAGGAATGAAGTGCAGCAGTACTTTATATGAATGAAGTCTGGGGTTTGATTTCCAGTACTACAAAGAGAAAATAGAATTCAGGGACCGCAGTGATAGTACAGTGGATAAGGCATTTGCCTTGCACATGGTTGACCCGGGACTGATCCCTGGCATCCCATGTTGTCCCCTGAGCACCATGAGGAGTAATTCCTGAGTGCAGAGCCAGGATTAACCACTGAGCATAGCTGGGTGTAATCCAAAAAAAGAAAAATAAAAACGGAACATAGAATTCAACCAGAGTGCCTTTACTTAAGTTATATTCTCATAAATAAACTGTTTGGAAAGATAAAACAGTTTGGAAGCTTAGTTTATTAAATCCAATTATTTAATACTAATCTAGAATATAATCAGAGACTTAGAGACATGGGGCAGAGCTTCTACTGGCTCTCCCTGTGCCCAGCCACTCATGAGGCACCCAGGAGGGATGGTGGGTTCTAGCCTGGCCCGCCACCCCAGCAGAGCCTCACAACAAGCCAGACGACCCCCCCACTCCATGAGGGGCCTCCATTTTCCACATCGGACTTCCCTCTCATCAGAACTCCACCCAGCAGACCAGCCTATCACAGCCCAGCTTGTGCAGCTGCTTGCAGTCACGTGGTTCATCAATAAATGCTGGATTTTTAGATGACTACAAGAGTATGCTACCCGCACGGCAGAGCCTGGCAAGCTACCTGTGTCGTATTTGATATGACAAATACCAGTAACTGTTATAGACCTCATTCCCATGACCTGATGGAATGGTTTGAGGCTCTTTATGTTCCTGGAGCAAGCAGATGCCCTTGGGCTCTACTTGCATGAGACAGGTCATATGGAGATGTTACTGGTGCCCGCTCGAGCAAATCGATGATGAACGGGAAGACAGACAGTGATACAGCAAATCTAGAATAGCTTTTGAAAAAAGGAAGAGATTGACTAAATAGAAATAAATAAAAATAACCCTGAAAAGATAATCGTTGCAATAACACACTAAATATATATCAGCCTTGATAAATTTCTCCTATTATTTAAGTTTTAAAGCAATGCATAAATATTCATCTGAGTAAAGATGTGATCAAGATCGCAAGGAAGATAGCAGAACGTAGCTTTAAATTCTTGGCATTTTATGTGTACAAAGCACTTGTTCTTCCTTTACATTACTTGTTTTATACATTGGCTTTGACTATGCAGAGTGTATAGACTATTTGATATAGGAAAGAAAAGACGTTCTCATTTTCTTCAAGTCAACTCTTTGAGATAACTTAAAATTGGAGTGGTGTTTGAAATTATGTATGTGGGAAGCCATAATTAACAGTATTACAATTCAAAAGATCTCAATCAATAAAGAAAAATTTAAAACAACTTGTTTCAAAATGTGGAAGTGATATGAGACTTAAAAATTATAATATAGCTGAATTAGTAGAGGTCATTTAATGAAAAAAAAACCCGTAAAACTCCTGCTCCATAGATAAGCAGATAGAGTTCGCTTCCTTATTAAAGAATAAAAGCATTTAGAGGCTGGAAAGATACAGTTGGTCGGGTGCTTGCCTTGAAAATTGCTGATCTGGGTTTAATCCTGACATCATGTATGATTACTGAGCACCACTAGAAGTGATTCCTGAGAAGAGTCAGGACTAGTAATTCCTAGGTATCCCCAGGTATGACCCAAAAAACAAAACAACAGAATAAAGCATTTAATAGTCATAATTTTGTGTAATCACAAATACATGGTTACCTAGACATAGCATTACCTACTTTGATGTTCTGATTCACTGTGCCATTTTTGACTTTCTGATATAACACTTACTGTAACTCTACTTCCCTCTGAGGGCTTTCTTCCAGATCAAAAAAATATGGAGTACCATGGATTATTTTGGGATGTGCATTGTTATTTTATGAGACAGAAATGTTTGCTTTTCTGCAGTGAGGTTACTGGAAGACTAGCTCTGCACATAGAATTACAAATGTAGTCTTTGTAGTTCATTTCTCTTGGTTAATTTACATATTGTTGCTCTATCACCCATTAGTTTTTCAGATTATACATTCACATAGGTATAACAGGAAGTTTGCTATTGCCCAATGGCAGGGCTGTTGTTGATAGTAGTTAGAAAGCCATGTCTAGGTAAGAGGACTTTCTCCTAGTCCCTCTCTTTTACTTAACAAGATTTTGAAAATATCAAGGAGATTCTTCATTTTGCATCATCTCTAATAATATTATTCATCATCCCTTTCCTTTCTAGTTTTCTCTTTTTACTTTTAAAGCTTAGTTTGGAAATTTTTGTCACATTTTCCTGATCAGTGTCTTATTTGTCAAGCTCCTGATCAGACCATAACTCTGTGTTGGTCAAAATTCTACACTCAGCACAAACACAAACCCTTGGCACTCATAGGTAATTTGCAGACTGAATGAGTGGGTGTTGACTGAGTACTTGACTTTAATGGCATGATACAGAAGCACTAATACTTTCCCCCATTGATCAATCAGATCATTTGTGAATATATGGCATTGTATTCATTTGCACAAGTCCAGATAGTTTGCAAATACAAAAAAAAATCAGGTAGTGGAGAAACTTGGAAGAAAATTAGCTTCCTGTCTGAAAAAACAAATCAGCTCCTCCACTGGCCTCCTCCCCCATTACAGGGAGATTGAATTTTTTCCAACTTAAACTTCCCTCTGCAGCTGATTGCCCTTGGGGACTGTGCAAACTTCCAAAGTTGTGCAACTACGTAGGTTGTTCTGAGGTGACAGTTCATAGAGATATTGAGGGGTGAGTTGACTCACACTGTCAGTGCCACTGAAACTGATTTTGATCTAACATTTCAGTTCAGAGGCTGTTCATCTCTTCATACATATGGACCGAAAAGAAATGACTAATAAAGAAGATACACCAGCTTTGCATTTTTTGATATACCTGTTTTATACTCTTTTAATTTAGAAGCCAGGTCTTGCTGAATATAATGAAGATTCATAAACATTCATTTTTATCAGATTTTTATTTCAATTTTTTCACATACTTCCTCTGGGGTTTTCAAATCATTTATATTTTGGTAGAACAATAAAAATTAAGCAAAGCATTACTTATAACAATTTTTATTCTTGCTCAGAAATAATAAAATCTCAGTAGATTTAAAGACAGATATAGCTAACTGTATTTAGATTAAGGTTATTCTATAATATCAACATTTCCAGATGGATACATTTGATTCTACAAATATTTCCTGCCACTTTCTCTATAGGTAATGAAATGAGACTACGTGTGCCCATAAATACAATGAATATTTAAATAAAATTGAAAGTGAGACCAACTGTTGAAGCCAAACACATAAAATTCAAGCACAACCAAAATGTAGGCAATATTTCTTTAAAAAATACCCAAGTAGAAAACTGAGATCATTTTATGGGAATTCTCTCTTTTTTTAATTAAAAATTTTCTCTTACTCAGTGCTTGTAATTGCTATTTTTCTTCCAAGTTTGCGGGCTGAGTCCATGAGCTGCCAACCCTAAGGGCCTGAGATACTTGGAAAGTAACTAGGGTGTTAAAATTTCAAATAGAGTTTGGACCTTCTATTTCCTTAGGCAAAAGATTGTTCTTGTGTTGCCAACTCAATGATGATATTTTTCTTCTAGAAAAATTTGAAAAGAAGAAGTTCTCAGAGTTTTTTTTTGAACCAACTTTCAGGTTACACACACAAGCTGTACAGTAGAGGAGATTGTGTCTCATGGCTATGAGGTTTCCAGGGCTTGATTCCTGGCACCCGTAGGCCATGCCCCAACCTCCACACCAGTGTCTCCGGTGGAGAGACACAGATCTCAAATGCTAGCACGCATCTTTTTTATATTATATAAAGATATAGAACCAGAGAAGAGAAAAAGTCATAAGAAAACACACCCTTGTATCACTGTTAATGACATATGGCATCAGAAGTGGGGTCTGGGGTCAGGCATCAAGGGGTGAATGGATGATGGTAGAGAAATTTTGACTCTTGCATGGTAGAGGTGGTGTGGTAAAAGTTGTATAAAGAGTAGAAATTGTGCCTGCAATACAAGATGTATAGACCTATAAAACCTCAGTTTTATGAAAGAGGAATAAAGTAAAATACTAAAACTAAGGTATAGAATTTGCTTTGTGATCTTTAGCATATATAGTAAATTCATTTATGGGAAGTGATCCAAGAGTATAAAATAAAAAATGTTGAATCTCTTAAAAGTCTCTGTTGGTTCACAGAGAATGACACACATTAAAAAGAACAAGACGGGGAGGGGGAGGGAAGTGGGAATATTGGTGGTGGGAAATGGGCACTGGTGGAGGGATGGGTGCTGGAAAACTGGATGATCAAAACTCAAACATGAACATCTTTGTAATTATATATCTCACGGTGGTGTAATAAAACAGTATTTAATTAAAAAATAAACCTTAAAAAAGAACAAGACAACAAGTGCTGCCATGGATGCAGGGAGAAAGCGACTCTCTTTCATTGTTTGTGGAAATGTTGACTTGTCCAGTTGCTTTGGCGAACAATATGGGCATTCTTCAAAAAGCTAGAAACTGAGCTTCTACATGACCCGGCATTTCTGGGAATACGTCCTGGGGTTTTAGAAACACACGGCAGAATTGTCATCTGCACTTTCATGTTTATTGCACTATTCACCTAGCTAGAATCTGGAAACAACTCGAGTCGCAAGAACAGATAACTGGTTATAGACCTATGTATAAGCAGATGGAAGGAAAAATGAAGTAATGAAATTTTCTTATAAATGGGTGGACATGGAGAGTATCAAGTGGAGTTAAATGAGTCAGAAGGGCAGGCATAGAATAATTGCACTCATCTGTGAGATGTGAAAAAAACATGATGAAACCAATACCCAAGAATAGTAGAAACAAGAGCCAGGAGGATTGATCCATAATTGGAAACCTTCTTCAAGTATTTGTGGAAAAGATTAGGGTTAGAGAAGGGACCACTATGACAAAGATAGTTATAAATGATCACCCTGAATAAGAATTGTGTGCTGAAAGTAGGTAAAGCAACGAACATTTTAGTCTCTCAGGATCTATATCACAAACCATAATGCCCAATGGGAGAGAAAGGGAGGGAGAAAGAAGGAAAGTTCCTGTCATAGTGACAGTCTGTGGGGCGGGAGGGCAACAGAGGGAAAAGGGGACATTGTGGTGGGAAATGTACACTGGTGGAGGGATGGGTGTGGGAACACGTGTAACTGAAACTGATCATGAATAGTCTCCTATCTGTATCTCATGGTGATTCAATTAAAAAGTGATGTTGGAAAAGATGGATAACCTCTGTTCTGATGGTTTGGTATGTAGGGAGTGATGCCATGTGGTGCAGGGTATTGATGTCAGGGCCACACACATGCAAAGCATTTGCTCCTCCCCTTTGCTCTGTCTTCCTGGTCCCAGCATTGATTTTTCAGTTTGGTATTAAAAACAAAAAGCAACAGACACAAAAAGATACAAGAAGCTTACATCATACTGAAAAACTGCAGTTGAAACCATCAATGAATGAAAAAAGTGAACGTGTCTGGGACAACTATCTACAAATCATATAGCCAATAAGAAGTTAGTATCCAAGGGGCCGGAGCGATAGTACAGTGGGTAGGGCATTTGTCTTTCATGCAGCAGACCCAGTTCAATTCCTAGAATCCCATATGGTCCTCTGAGCACTGCCAGGAGTAATTCCTGAGTGCAGAGCCAGGAGTAACTCCTGAGCGTTACCAGGTATGATCACTGTATCACTGTCTTCCCGTTCATCTTTGATTTGCTTGAGCGGGCACCAGGAACATCTCCATATGACCTGTCTCATGCAAGTAGAGCTCAAGGGCACCTGCTTGCTCCAGGAACATAAAGAGCCTCAAACCATTCCATCAGGTCATGAGAATGAGGTCTATAATTGTTACTGGTATCTGGCATATCAAATACAACACGGGTAGCTTGCCAGCTCTGCCCTGCGGGTAGCATACTCTTGTAGTCATCTCAAAATTCAGCATTTATTGATGAACCGGCGCAGCCACAAGCGGCCACGCGAGCCGGGCTGTGATAGGCTGGTCTGCTGGGTGGAGTTCTGACGAGGGGGGAAGTCCGGATGTGTAAAATGGAGGTCCTCATGGAGTGGGGGTCTTCTGGCTTGTTGTGAGGCTCTGCTGGGGTGGCGGACCAGGGCTGGAACCTGCCATTCCTCCCGGGCACCTCATGAGCGGCTGGGCACAGTGAGAGCCAGTAGTAGCTCTGCCCCATGTCAATATATATATATATATATATATATATATGTATATATATACATATGTATATATATATACATATGTATATATATATAGCTATCATACAGCTCAGCAAAAATGAAAATGATCTGATTTTAAGAAGGGCAGGTGATATCATGCTAAATGAAGTGAATAAGGAATCCATAGGAAAAACAAACTGTGAGATGTTTTTGACAGAACAGTGAATTGAAGATTCAAATGGGGAACGAAGAGGGAATATGGGACAGTGGTTGAGGGTTGTTGATACTCTAGTGATGGGAGTAGTGAAGACACATTGCCTGAATAAAACAACAAAACAGAAAATAAGAAGAGGGTACATTTGATGTTTTTCAAAGAAGACATACAGTTGGACAGTAACTGGTTCAGGAAATGACCCTCACCAAACTCACCATAGGGAAGATTAAAACCCACAATGAGATATTACCTCACACCTGTTAGAAAAGCTTTTGAGGAAGATGTGGAAAGGGAAACCCAGGCGTTGCTGTAGCATGCCAGCTGGAGCAGCCACCATAGGAAAAAAAGGAGATTCCACATAATTAAAAATCAAACTATCATATGATGCAGCAATTGACTTCTAAGTATTTTTCCAAATAAATTGAAAGAAAATACTGACTGGAAAAACTGCACCCACATTCATTGCAACATCATAGATGATTGCCAAGATACGGCTACAGCCTAAGTGTCCACTGACAGATAGTGAAGCGTGTCCACAAGCACAAGCTTCCTTTCAATAGGCTTCCAAAATGGCAGAAGTTGTGTGATACTAAGGGTGTGCATCATTGCTTTATTTGAGCCATTCATTTGGACTGTGATCTCTTAGAGCTCTTCAGGCTATGAGAGCCTCATGGTCCTACCAAACACGTGACATGCTCTTTTTTTTTTTTTTTTTTTTTTTTGCTTTTTGGGTCACACCCGGCAATGCTCAGGGGTTTCTCCTGGCTCTGCACTCAGGAACCACTCCTGGCGGTGCTCAGGGGACCATATGGGATGCTGGTGATGGAACCTGGGCCAGCATGGGCTGGCAGCGTGCAAGGCAAATGCTCTACCGCTGGACTATCCCTCCGCCCGTGACATGCCTCTTTTACTCAAATTTTTTTGTTGTTTTGTTTTGGGGCCGCATCCAGCTTTGTTCATCAGGGCTTATTCCTGGCTTTGTGCTTAGGGATCACTGCTAGCTGAATTTGGGGACCATGTGGGGTGTCAGGGATTGAACTCAATTCAGGCCAGGGCCTACCCACTGTTCTATTTCTTCAGCCTCTAAACATGTTTTAGTTACTTCTTTAAGATTCTGTGTCCTCTTACCATTGCAAAGTTTCTTATTTTATCACAGGTTAAACGAACTTTTTCTTTTAAAATTGTGTCTTTCTAGAATATAGACAGATCTTCAGACTAATGGACTGAAATGGAAAGCCCAAAGGTTAACCCTCCAATGCATGGGATGTGTGGAGAATTAGTTCTCAGCAAAGGAGCGCAAGGCACATTAAGTTCAACAAGGAAAGACACTTGAGCAAATGATTTGAGGAAAAAAAGGTTAATCATGTGAAGAAAACTGGACTCTGTCTCACACCATATATAAAGTTTAATTTTAAATGGATGAAAGGCATTGATTTAGACTAAAGCTATATAAATAGATTGAGTAAAACATAGGCAGAACTTTCCACAATATTGACCTCAGAGGAGTCTTCAAGGTGACGACCCCTCTGGCAAAGAAAACAGAAGAAATAAACAAATGGGATTATAGCAAACTAAAATGCTTCCCTTACTGCAAAAAAAATGGCTTCTAAATTCAAAAAGCTATTTTACTGAATGGGAGAAAATATTCACACATCATATATTTGACTAAGGGCTAATTTTTTTTTTGTTTCACCATGATGATAAATGCAAGTTATTTTATTTTTATTTTTATTTTTTTTTTATTTGAAAGATGCTCATGTAGAGTTTTGGTTCTACAGTGTTCCAACAAGCACCCTCCACCCTAACCCATCTCCCATCACCAATGTCCCCACCTCCCTCCCCCTCCCTCACCTCAACCACTTGGCAGGTTCTGATTGTCATTTCTTTCCTCTTTATATCTCCTTTCCACCAAACTTTCCTGCTCTTCGTGGAGTGCAGTGCATTAAAAGACATCACTGTTTCACTATTTTAGTGGACGCGGTGGCCATGAGCGTGCACGACCTGGGCTCGAACTGGTTTTGCTCTGTTCAACTGGTCGTGAGGCAGTTTCCCAGCGTCGGACAGCGAAAAACATGGCTAGTGTGATGGGCGGAGTCTCATCCGGCTGCCTCTGGGACCCCCAGAGGCGACGGGCCCACTCCCAAAGCCCATCTAAAGGGCTAATATTTAAGGATATATGGAGCTGGCGCTCTCACGAAGTATAGCAACAAAAACAAGCTATCCCATTAAAATAGGGAGAGACGTTGACCAGACACTGCATCAAAGAAGACTCAGATGGCCAACAGGCATGTGAAAAAATGTTCATCAACACTGATTATCAGAGAAATTCTGATCAAAATGAGGATGAGATATCATCTTAAACCAGTTACAAAAGTCTGAATCAAAGGCACGAATAATTGAAATAAAGAACCTGCCATGGAAGAGGGCTGGGGGGGGGGGGGGGGAACCGGGGACGTTGGTGGTGGGAGATGGGCACTGGTGGCGGGATGGGTGCTGCTACACTGTATGACCAAAACCCAAATATGAACTTTTTAATTGTATATCTTTGTAATTGTAAAAATAAAAAAAATTAAAAAAAAATTAAAAGGCACGAATAATTATTGCTCAGTCACTCTTGGTTAAAAGGGTCATCTGGTTCAACCTTTGTGGAAAACAACATGGAGATTGCTTAAAAGGTAGATCTATATGACCCACTGATACCACTCCTTGGTATCTATTATAAGACCATGAAACATGAATCCATATATATGTACATATTAATATACCTATGTTTATTGCAGCGTTATTTACAGTAGCTAAGACTTTGAAACAACACAAGTCCCCAACAACAGATAAGTGGATAAGGAAATTATGGTATATATACACAGAGTGAAATACTGCTT
Source organism: Cryptotis parvus (assembly GCA_021461705.1). Lineage (NCBI taxonomy): Eukaryota > Metazoa > Chordata > Mammalia > Eulipotyphla > Soricidae > Cryptotis > Cryptotis parvus. The sequence goes on from JAJIBD010021267.1 coordinate 19,862, forward strand.
ATATATAAGAAAATATACACACAGTAGAATACTGCTTTAAGAAATATGAAATCTTAATTTTCTCTTCAATTTGGTTAAAACTGGATGGTGTCATACTGAATGAAGTAGGAAGGAGAAAGACAAATACTGGACTCTATATATGAGTAAGAAAGACAAATCTTACTCATCCATGGAGTATAAAGTGATAAAGCAAAGGAATAGATAGTGGCTGAAGGAAACAAACCCTCATAAATTGCCAGTAGAATTAAGAACTAAGGCTGCCAAGGGAGGGTGGTGGAGAAAGTACCTAGGGATAGTGGGGTAGGGGGTCTTTGCACACTGCTAGTGGACCTGGTGCAGTATCATTATAAGCATGAAACAAAATGTTAATAGTACTGTAAACCTTGATACTGCAATAAAAAGATTGAGGAAAATAAAGAAGTAAAACCATGTGCTGAATATTTTTTAATAATTTTATTTATTTATTCATTATTTGCTTTTGGGGTTATACCCAGTGATGCTCAGGGGTTACTCCTGGCTTTATGCTCAGGAATTACTCCTCGCAGTGCATGGAGAACCATATGGAATGCGGGGATCGAACCCTGGTTGGCTGCATGCAAGGCAACGCCCCCTACACCTGAGCTATCGCTCAGGCCCCCTTGTGTTGAATATTTTTATTATGTAAGTCATATATATTTTTTGCAGTGCCTGGAACTGAACTAGGGCCTCATACATGCAAGACAAATCTCTAATGCTGAGTTACAGAGCCAGCAAAGCCATTTTTAAGAAATGAATACAGTGAATTTGTTTGATATGTAATACCAAATATTATATTTGTTTGATATAATACTAAATACTGGGTATTTGAACTGAATACCCAGTTCAATTACTTTATAAAATTACTCTTTTCTCCTCCACTTTGAGATCTTGGCTTTAGAATTCTAAGCAGTATTAGTACACCAGATCTGTCTCAAGATATATTGTCTTTCACAGGTAACTACTGGAATGTGTAAACAAATGATGAGGTTAGATCTCCCCTCTCTCATCCATGGAGGTGAGATTTCCTTTCTTCCTTTCTCTGTTCTTTCTGTCCCCCTCACCCCTTTTCCTCTTCCTTTTCTCTTTTTCTGTAGCTCCTAACTATAGTTCTAATGTTAGGTATAAGCAGATAGAAAGGAGATATTAGTTTTGTTGCCTTTTCTATTATGTTTTCAAGTAATCAATTGTTTTAATGTGGAAGTAAACAGTATTTTCCTTTTTACTACTGCAGTCCCATCCTTGGAAACTCAATTTTTATCAATAAACTAATAAAATATTAGTTGAATATTCATAATGCAACTAGCATGCCAAAAGAGTGAGATTTAGTTCACAGGTAAGAGGGAGGTGTGGAGGGGAGCATTGAACTCAAACTCGTGGTCTTTGAAGCATTTTAAACACGTAATGAGAAGATAAATACATTTTCAAAAGTCTTTTTTTTAGGTCAGGTTGAATAGTATGCATTGGCTGAGGAGAGAGTTCTTCCTATGTGGAGTCAGAGAATATGTAGCATTCAACTAAGATCGGACAAATTTTGAGTGAGAGATATACTAATGATGACTGGAGAAAAAAATATTGGTACAAAAGTTTCTTAGGAGAAAGATGTTTCAGGACTTGGGGGTGAATGAAATTTCAGGGAAAGACTGAGTTATGGTCAAGTTGAAGATTATTTCCAAGTTTCTGGTTCCAGCAGTGCTTTTAATTAAGAAGAGTGCTAGGAGGCGAGTGTATTGAAATTGAAGGTTGATGGGAGGAATTTGGAGATTGTCTCCATGGAGCTTGGGGGAGTCAAATGGGCAGGAGAGCGACGGGGAATCTCAAAGGAGAGGAGATATTTGCAGTCATGGGTATGGCTGAAATACCCAGACAGTGCACAGGGAACCCGAGAGTGGTAAACAACACCAATGTAGTCATTATGTTTCCTGGTTGTGAGTCACTAGGGACAATCTTGAAAATATGTATGAATATTGAAGCCTCATTAGAATAGTAAACAAGCTTATATCTGATATTTAATATCAATTTCCTCATTGTTCTCTATGCCATTTTGCCTGTTTTGAGTTAAAATCAATGTTGATGTGATCAGTTGATTTGTACTTTTCTATATTGAGTTAGCTTAATAGTTTTAGCTAACCTGCTTTTCCATAATTTTTGTAGATTTAGCATTATATCAGGACATTTCATAAAGTTTATGTGCGCATTGTTAGAAATCAACTTTGGAAGCTAATACATGAAGTTCATCACTCAAAGTCCAATTTTATTATTTTTTTGTTCCAAATGAATACTAAATTTATAATAATAATAATAATAATAATAATAATAATAATAATTAGCTATTTTGGTTTTTTTAAAATGTTTTATTTTAAACACCGTGATTTACAAAGTACAAACTTTTCACAATACCTTTGCTGGAAAGATTCATCATTCAATATCAATCCCACCACCAGTGTGCCCCCACAACCACCAGAGACCCTCATTTTCCTCCCACCCTCCATCCCTCTCCCAATGCCTGCTCACTTAGTCAGCATCAATTATATTAATACTTACAGCTCATATAAGGGAACAGTAATGATAAGGTCATGCCTTTTTTTTCTAGGCAGTTGTGTGGGAGTCTGGCCAGTTTCTGTTCTTGGATTCATTTTCTGGGTTTTCAGAAGACAATGGTTTTCTATTGACAATCCCAGACACACCATCACTACAGCTATTGACAACACTTATTTCACATTTATCTTAACATCTGTTTGAGCTTTTCCTATTCATACACTGACCAATCCATTCTATATTGGTTGTTGGAGCTAATTCTCTAAATATGGTCGATGAACCTGGTGTTAGACAAAAGTCAATGGAGATCCTCAAATCTCCATTGTGCCATTTGAGTCCACTGTATAGGAAATTACTGAGGTGGTCCCCCAGACCACACCTCGTGCCCACACTCTTCGTTTCTAGAAAATGTGATGGGATACCAGTTAGATGAATATACTAGGTTTTGGGTACATGCCCCCCCCCATGTATGGTCCTAGCCAGTCATAGTTCTGGGTGGGCCCACCAGGCCTTGCTGGAGGGGATTGTGTTGGGGGATGGTGCCCCAGCTTCAGCTCCTCAGGGAACCTGGTGGATTCGATCACCCAGTCATGCATACCTGGGCTTGAAACTCGACTCTTCCATTGGATGTGACTCTGCTGAGCTATGGAGTCTGGACCTTGGAAGTGGCTACGGTTGTGATGCATGAGGGTCTGACAAGAAGGCAGGGGAGCCCGGTTCTGTCCCCTTTCCAGGACCCCTCATCAGTCCAGCACAGGCCCAGCAGCTCAGTTCTGTGCCTCTCGCTGTTTCCCAGCCGGTTACAGTTCTTCCAATTTTATTCTTAACCATGCAATTCAACCCTATGTGTTTCTTTAATGACTATTGTTGGCCCTTTTATTTTCATCATTTGATGCATGTTTCTATCCTTACTAAAACATGACTATTGTAATTGAATAAAGAACCAGTTCATGACAACAGTGTAATTGAAGACTTTCTTTGCAGCAACAGGTATTGTTTGAGCGCATGTAATTTCTTGAAACTTTCCAGGACCCACAGATTCAGTGGTGTGTACTTCAGTCTTCACACAGTGGCTGTAAAAGAAAAACTCAACATTCTTTACTAAATGAATGTGTAAGAGACAATTGGATGGAATGGCCTAGAGGGGACGAGACCACTCATTCGGATATGGCTTTATTCCCTCATTCGCTGTTGCTGCTTTCTTTTTCCTTTGCCATCTGCACTTATTCTCAAACTTTGTGCTGGGTCAGAGCTGTTCCCTCTTTATGCTAATGCTTTTTTGTACCTATTTATTGATTTTTTTTATTGCTTCCAGTTTATTTTTATTTTTTTATTATTTCCCCCTTTATTTGAACACCGTGACTGACAAAGTACAAAGTCTCTCACAGTACAGTTGTTCCAAGCATTCAGCATTCGACACTAATCCCATCACCAGTGCACCCCCACCACCAAAGACCTTCCTTTACCACCCTCCTCCTCACTCCCCATGCCTGCTCTCCTAGCCGGCATTAGTTGTATTGATTATTGCAACGTATAAATGGTATTGATATAGTCATAAGCTTTTCCTGGGTTGTTACGTGCAAATTTGGATCATCATTATTTCAGGTTTTCACAACTTTTTGGTAACTATCCTGAGCCTATACTGATTATTCTAACTTATATTGCTGTGTTAGGGCTAATTTGCTAAATATGGTTAAAAAACAGATTCTTAGAAAAGGTTAATAGAGATTTTAAATGTCAACCTGGACCCCTAGGTCCATTTGGTCCCTGTATAAGAAATTACTGTTATGTTCTTACACAGTAGAAATTGTGCCCACACACTGTTTTCTTTGTTTTTGAGAAGTCACACGGTTGCGGGTGACTTCTCAAAGTCATGACTGCAGTTTGTTGGTTCTCTTGGAGATTTCTCGGTGTGTGTGTGTGTGTGTGTGTGTGTGTGTGTGTGTGTGTGTGTTCCATGACTGGAGTGAGTTTGCAATGTCCGGGGAGGGAATTCTGAGTGTGGCCATGTGACCTTCAGGTGGGAGGGACCTGGGGGAAGGACTCCAGTCCCGGCTCCAAGAAGGTCTGTAGGAATCAGCCACATTGCACCTATTTCTTGGTATTAGTTATTGTCTCTAAAATCCCAGATCCTGTCCTCTAGTGAGATATATTTTAGATTCTATGGAAAGTGAAAAATTTTGGGGGTGGAGAGGTGCTTTAATAAGAGTTCAAGGGACCCAGGACTCCTACTACTTGCGTAGGCCTAGGTTCAGTGATACACCTTATAAGCAATGCTGCTCTGACCGAGTCATTCTGGGCGCAGCTAGGATCACATCCTGAGGTGCTCAGGAGACTGGGAGTTGCCAGAGATAGGACCTTGGGCCTCATACAGGCAAGGCACATACTCCAGCCCTTTGAACTGTCTCCCTAATCTGAATGCAATATTCTTTTAATTCAATCAGTCTGACATTCCTGCCTTTGACTTTTCCAGACAACTCCTAGCCAAGTGCCTTATGTGGTTTGAAACTCATATTTATCCATCTAGACAAATTGCAGGGAGGAATACAAGCAGGTTAACGTGCTCTTCAAGGTTACTTTCATAAGGATGGCATAAGTACACTTTCTTAGGTAAAAATAATCCCAATATAAACTTATTAGGAAGGTAAGAGCTTTCATTAACTTGCCTGCTTGTAATGATACCCATGCATAATTTTCTAAAGTTTGTCTTGATTTCTCTTGAGACCAAGGGTGGTGAACATCTTTGAGTAGGCAATTGAACAGCAGGGAACTTTGCTGTTCTGAAACTTTCAGGCAGAATCATGCCAAAATGCATGTCGGTGTATGATCAGCTTTACCTGTGTGCTCTCTGGCTATCCCGAGGATGCTTGTAGTTCTCTGTCTTTAGTTATTCACACTAGAATAGAAATCTTCCAGTTGTTCCTCTAAGGCAACAGCACAATCAGTAGATCTTCTTCTTGGTGCATGACATTGTACTCTATGCTAGTGAGAATATAAAAAAAAAGTATTATGTCTGTGTTGGAGGGACTTATATTTTCACAGGATATCCAGATACTGTTATAAATGATGACAGGAACATCATTTTTGAGTCTTTCCTTTTCTTTGTTTTTCTGGTTAGCCATTACCGAGCCTTACTCAGTTTTACTCAAAAGGAGAGGAATAGTTCATTTCATACTTTATTCCAAAGGAGGCTTCTCTTGGCTACTCTTTTCTAAAATAGCAGCTTCCCACCTAGATATGCCTTACCTTATTACCTGCTAAATTTTCTTTTTTAGTACTTATCAGCCTTTATCCCCTTACATATGTTGTCTATTTTATCTATAATCTATCATTTATGCATGAAAGACAGAGAATTTGGTCAGCATTATTATTGTAAGTTTTTTGTTCAGTGTCTCATGAATAATTGTTGGAATAATTAAGTGCATGCACTCTCTTCAACAAAATGGAATGAAATGCCATAAAGTGGTGGAAGAAAATGATGAATAAAATTTCTGTGATGCTGTGTTCATGTAGTTTACAGTTGGCATGAAACACTGACAATTAAGTAGTTGCATTAAATATTGCAATTACAAACTATATTCTGTGTACCATATCATTAAAAACGGTCAGCTAATAACCCGATTTACACAGTAAACTCTGAATTATCTAAATCTTTCAATCTGTAAAGTAGAAATATTAACCATTCTAGTATAAAGAGTGAAGATGAGTAAAGATTTTTTGGCACACAAACAAGTTTAGGAGCTAATATAATGCTACACTGCCCTCTTCCAGTCTGTGCAATACTGGAAATACTAAGTTGGCAAAGAAACTAATATTCTCTGTGTTTAACGGCCTTTCTTTACCTGTTCAAAATATTTCTTTACCAGTAGGATGTGATGCATATTAAAATATGTAGAATGGTTGTGATTGCAGATATAATTTGGACTGATTTCTTTTTAGAGAAGTTGGGAACTTTTAATGGTGTAACAAGGATATCAAAATTTTCAACATTACTTGTGGGATATTTTAAACTCATTAAGTTGGATTTTTCTTTCTATTTAATTTTAATATATTTTTAAAGTTAATTGCAACATAATCTGAATTTTCTTAAAGGATTCTTTATTAATTTACCATGAATTACAAAGTTATTCAGGGTTGGGTTTCAGAAATACAGTGTTTGAACCACTGTCCACTTCCCCTCCACCAATATACTCGCCTCCATCCCTGTTGCACTTCCACCCACCTTCCTGCCTCTCCGAGAGGCACTTTTTAAAAATAACTTTTGACACTATGGTCAATCTGAGTTTTTGATATAGAAATATTTTTTTGTTTAGTCTATCTTATTTTACAGATGAAAGCTATATCTTTGACATGAAGTTAAACTTTTAGAGGCGATTGTAATATCAGTTTGTGTGTGTGAGAGAGAGACAGAGACAGAGACAGAGGCAGAGAAACACAGAGATTATTTAAGAAGAATGTAAATTGGTTGGGGACCGGGCGATAGCCCAGCAAGTAGGGGCGTTTGCCTTGCACGAGGCCGGCCCTCTGTCGGCCTGGGTTCAATCCCGGCATCCCATATGGTCCCCGAGCACAGCCAGGAGTAATTCCTGAGTGCAGAGCCAGGAGAAACCCCTGAGCATCTCCGGGTGTGACCCAAAAAAGCAAAAAAAAAATGTAAATTGTCAACTGCTCAAGATCCTCTTTATTCACTTGCCAAGGAGTATAAATAGTATTTGTTTGAAAGTTTCATCCCTGATTAACCTTACTACTGTGATGCTTTTCCTTCTCACTCAATTTCTATAATAAGCAATCTTCTGAGTAATAGTTGGTAAATAAAGCTGTCATATCTGTTGACAGTAATAACTACACTGCCCACTGCCCACAGGCCCCCTCCCCATATTTTAGGATTGCAGAATTAACATTGCGCATATATATAAAAATACATCTAATATCTAAATTCATAACAGCTGCAGTCTTTTAAAGTCTCATATCATTTTGTTAGCACAATGCCTGCCTACGTGAGCAAGAACATGGGAACTGCATCCTAATGTGGTTGACAAGATTTTTTATTTTCATGATTACTTCTCTGCCTTTTTTTTATTTTGCCTGCAGGCAAAGGTTGGCATACATGTCAAGAGAATGTTCTCCAGCTGGGGCCTGCAGTACAGAGAATTGTATATACCAGGAGGCTCATGGGACTCTAGGCAGATTATTATGGTAATATTGGAGGCTGCTGTCCTCTGCCTCCCACAGCTGGGCCGCCTCTCTCATTGTAAGTATTGAAGCAATATGTTTTGCAAATTATACGTTGGGAACAACAGGGACCCAGTAAAGTGAGGGAAAAAGAGAAACATTGCAAAATGTTGCCTTTAATATTATATTTTTCTTGTTCATCAAGTGAAATAAATTAGGGCTTTAATTTTTTTAATTAAATGAAGATCATATATTGAAAAAAGAGCTAGAAGAGCAAAAACTTAACATTGATTTTATTGAGAGTTTTAAGAAAATATCGTTATTGAGAAATTAGACAGTAGCCTGATTCAAGAGAATCATGGTAAGATTACATAATAGCCTTTATTATGGATTTCAAAAATCCTTTTTGAGTCCAATGAAGCTGGGTTAGCAAAAAAGCGGCACAAAAAATATCATTTTAATTAGTGCTAATGTGATCTCGTCATGGTCCAGCTGTCTCATGCAGGATGAAAATGTGTGTTACTTTATTAGCAACCATCTTAGAAAAAAAAGTCACTTGTGATTTCAAACATTTGTTATTAAAGTACATTTTAATATAATAGTAAAGCTGCATGATTAATTTGGCAAAACGAGGCATTAGTGAAATTCAGGCGGGAGAGGCTTAAAAGGCTTCTTAATTGAGGAAGAAATGTTTTCCTTCTGCTTGGTCTTCCTTTCTGGAAACAGTATTAACAAAGCAAGAGTCATATTTCTATTGAGGATTTTGAAGAAATGTCATGCGTGAAAGAGTTAAAATGTCTATAATTCACAAATTTGCACCTTTTCCTTAGAGAAAAGTCCTTCTCCCCCAAATTTAAAGTTGGAGACTAATTTTAACCAGTGCTCTGCTGTTTCAGTTTTCAATAATGAATTTAAATTTATTCATCAGCAAACATTTCCATGTCTCTCTCAATAGAGAGTCTACAACTCATTCTTTGGGATTCAGTTTTCATTATTTCAGCCAGTCGTAACTTCTTCATTCAGATATGAAATCTTGCATGCTTAGAATAAGAACTACCTTCTGACTTAAACACTGAGGGAGTATGGCACAACCCCTTCTCTTAAATTCTTATTTAGTTTAGCAAGATTAAACCTTTTCACATGAGACAATAATATTAAGTACAGTGCATTTGTTTGCACTGTGCCTTCTATTCCTTTGCTACAAACCAATAAAACAACTCACCATGTGCAATCCTGTGCCAGGCTAATATATTTATCCACTCTATTTATTTGATATCATGCCAATATATTTTAGCTTGCTATTGATAGGGGTGCTCACATACAATTTACTCCCTCTGCTAGATATTCATTTAGGAGGGATTTAGTAAATAAAAAGGCTGGTAGGAAGTGATGTTCAACATAAATGCCAACCTCTATGATCTTTACTGACTTATAGCTATCATTTGGAAGTGGTAGCAGAGGGTGGGGGGAGAGAGCCAGCAGTTCTCTATTGTTTGTCAGTACTGTTTCTCATTATTCCAATCACTGGCTCAGCATTGAGTCAAAAAGAACACAAATACTCAACTTGATTGATGCTACCACGGAATGTATTTGTCTGTTTCAAGACTCCACTACGTGGTGTGGAGCAGCACTGGTTCAGAGCACTTTAACTCCTCTTGTCCTATGGACTCTGGCAAGTCTGTTCCTTTGAAAACCTGAGCTATGGAACAAAAAAGTAACTTTTGATTTTGTAAAATAGTTTTTTCCCAAGGCGGTTTCCTGTACTTTTTTGTGGTATAGGAGATTCTGTACAGGCAACACAGTTTTACAATAGGCTCATACAGATGTTAAGGGATCAGTCAATAAAAATGGGACCAAACACACATAAACACACACACACAAACACACACTCTCTTTCTTCATATACAATGTTGAGCATATGAGGTTCTCTTCTGATTTGGGCAAGAAACTATGAGCACCATAAACCCCACCCCTATGGAATGAAAAGCAGAAGCTTGCTTCCTTAGTTCTTGTCATACTCTTTCTTAACTGCCTGCTCAAAATGTGCCTTACTTCACTGGTGGAGGGATGGGTGCTGGAACATTGTATGGCAGAGACCCAATTATGAACATCCTTGTAATTGTGTATCTCACATGGTATAATTAAAAAAGCGCCTTACTTATGATGAGTTGGTATGTCGTCACTAATGAGTATGTTAAAAATAACACTTAGCATTACATATAGTTTTCTTATTTTTGCTATGAATTTTTATTGATATAGAATCATGCTTTGGGGAGTAAGTTTTTTATGCATTGAAAATGCAAGTGTCTACTTGCAGCACTGCATACTGGAAACCAACCTGAAGTTAAAAACAAACAGCAAACGAAAACACAGGAGTAACTGCAGGGTATTTTCCTCTCTTGCTCCCTCTCCCTAGAGATTTATGTCGATAAAAGTGTGCCTCAACCTGAATTTGCAAGTCTACCCTAAAAGATGGGGCTCTCATTATGACAAGGCGCCCTACTGAGCTTAGATGATGGAGAGGATCAGTTGCTCTCAGCTCTAGCCCACAGACACGGCTTTTAGCTTTCAGAGAGAGTAACACTTGGGGGATTCTCATATTACTCAGTAAATTTGGCTCTGTTCTATTCATCTTTAATGAGGGCCTACTATGTGCCAAAGTGTGAGTGAGGCCTGGTAAGAGATTCACAGAAAGTGAAGATATACTTTCAGCGGTTAAGGGGACACATATGGGGAAAAGTGTAAGAAAAATAGCTAAGTTCTGAATGAGTGGCAACAGTAGTCATTCTGTACAGGCTGAGTGACAGCAGAGTGTCACCGTGGGTGGAGCAGCCTGCCAAATTCTTCATGACAAGTATACGAAGATGAGCACTTTGGGGAGGAAGTAGAAATGAGCAATTGAGAGAAGGAGGGTGAGAGAATGAGGGCAGAGATGGGCGGTGGCGAAACTTTTTTTAATTTGTTTTTTAAATTAAATTAAATTTTTTATTATACCACTGTGAGATATACAATTAAAGATGTTCATATCAAAGATGGAAATTACCAGAAACATTGGGAGTCAGAGCTTAGGTAAGACAGAGAAGGGAACACGTCCGAATAGTTGTCGAAAAGACTAATACCAACCTAGAACTGAGCATTAAATAAGGCAAAAAATGCACACGATGGCCTCTAAGTGTATGTATTACCATCCGCAATATTTAAGAGAAGGAAGAGAGAGAGAGGAGAGAAGAGAGAAAAGAGATAAAAGAAGACCTTCCATAGAGGCAGGCTATGGGGGAGGGAATTGGGGACATTGGTGGTGGGAAATGGGCACTGGTAGAGGAAGGGGTGCTAACACTGTGTGACTGAATCCCCCAAACATGAACAACAATGTAATTGTATATCTCACAGTGGTATAATAAAATAGTAATAAAAGATGTTCATAATTGGATCTCAGTCAGATAGTGTTCCAGCACTCATCCCTCCACCAGTTCTTCATTCCCATCACCAATGTTCCCACATTCCCTTCCACCACCCCCAGCCTGCCTTTATAGCAGGCACTTTTCTTCTCTCTCTCTCTCTCTCTCTCTCTCAACTTTTGAATAGAGTACTTATCAGCAGCAAACAATCTTCACCCACCTTGTAATTTAGAAGATAAATACCTTCTCTGAGAAAACCAAATCTACACATAGATATAGGTCAAGGTGGGTTGAAGGATGATTTTTCAAGCTTAGGAAATGTGCAACTCACTTATATTGACTTTGCTTTCACTTCTCATTATCTTAAAGTCTTGGGGCTTCCGTTCATTCCAGGTCAAATTATACTGAACTGTTTTTTTTTCCATGCTGAACTGTTATAGCTCCCAAGCCTGGCTCTATGTCCCCAGATTCAGTTATGAAAGATTAACATTTTCTCTATCATTTATTGAATAAATCTTTCTTGACTAAAGTAAAATTTTGTCATCATGAAACTGGCCTATTGTTCAAAAAACATATTCTTTTTGCAGTCTGAGGAAACCTATGGAGGTTAAAATCAGTCATAAAAACCACTAATGGAAAGGTCAACAACTCTAGTCACATTTATTTCAAGTTCTACATGAATATTCTTAAAGACTTGTAATTAAGGACTGAGAATTTTCCAGTGCCTAATTCCATGACTTTTCATGTATAATTTTATTGACATCTTTTATGAATTTTATTTTCTTTTTTCTGTTTTCATTATTTTTGGTTTGTTTGGGGCAACATCCTGTGGTGTTTTGGGGTTACTCCTGATTCTGCACTCAGGATTCACTCTTGACAAGAAAGGAAGACCGAATAGGATGTCCAGGATAGAACCCAGGTAAGCTGAGTGCAAGCCAAGCACTGAACCTACAGTTTTAAGTCTATGGTTCCTAAGATTTCTTAATGAATTTATCTCCAATGTCTGTTTTTCCAAACCATACTCAAGGAAAGAGATGGTATAATAGTCTGGGTATCTTCATTTCACTCTTCTTTTAGATATTGACAGGCTATATATTTATGCTGCTACTTAGTCGCAGAATACTTTAAGATTAGATATGGGTTTTTATTTTTTAAGGTTCTCATTGCTTTCCCTCTCAATTCTCAAGGATACTAAAGGTATAATATTAACACAGCCCTAGGCGTTATCTCACAGCATCAGTTAATTTGAGTCTAGACTAAACTAGTAGATGATATTTTCGGAGGTATTTTATCTATTTGTTTATTGTTTATATTGGTGTGGGGGGTCACATTCAGCAGTGCTCAGGGCTTACTCCTGGCTCTGCGCTCAGGGATCACACCTGGTGGCGGCTAAGGGGCACCAAATGTGGTGTCGGAGTTGAGAGTCTTGATCGGCTGTGTGCAAAACAAACATCCTATCCACTGTATTATGTCTCCACTCCTATCAATAGAAAAAGGAACAGTGTACTAATAATTATTGGAAATGATAATACCAGTCTAGAACTGAGCATTGAATGTAGGCAAAAGGATATACATGACAACCTCTAAACGTACATATTGCAAGCCACAAGTGTAAGAGAAGAGAGAGGAGGAGGGAAGAGAGAGAGAGAGAGAGAGAGAGAGAGAAGGAAAAGTGCCTGCCATAGATGCAGGCTGGGGAAGGAGGGAGGGAATCAGGGATATTGGTGGTGGGAAATGGGCACTGGTGGAGGGGATGGGTGCTAGAACACTGTATTGCAGACACCCAATTATGAACATTTTTGTAATTGTATATCTCATGGTGGTATAATAAAAAATTTAAAAAAGAGATATGTATCATATTATGTATAACATATATAAGTATCTCTTATATGTATAACATATATGTATATGTTATATACATATATATATATATATATGTATGTCTCATATGTATAACATATATAAGTATCTTATATATATATAACATATATAAGAGATCTCCTGTTCAAGGATGGTCTAGGCATGTCCCCTTAATACCTTACATTCTCTTGTTATTCTATATACCACGCATATGAGGTCATTCTGTTTGTCCTTCTATAGTCTTATTATCGTCTATATTCCTCTTATTCTACATTTTACCTTTGACTCCTGAATCAACCAGATACCATTGGGCTACATTGGCACGTGATAGGGTCCAATGGAAATGTTACTGGTGCCCGCTCGAGCAAATCGATGAATAACGGGATTCAAGTGATCAAGTGATCTAATAAAACTATATAGTGTTACATATTTATTATATAATTATATATTAATTATATAATTCATGTTTAAAATGTGTTTCTTTGAGCAGATTTATTAAAAAATGTGTATTCCTAACCCTAAAGTTTCATTTTTTAAATCAGTTTCTGAGAATCTTCACTTTTAAGAAATACCCCTAGTTGACACATATCATAAAACAAGATCTACCAATAAAGAATTTTCACAATGCAAACAGTCTTCATATTTAATTTAAAAAGCCACCGAGGGGCTGGAGAGATAGTAAACTGAAGTTTGGGCCAAACGCATTCCCCTCAACAAACCCAAAATATAACAGCCAGTAGACTGGTTAAAAGGTATTAGAGTATTAGCATCTATAAAATTCAGGCAAATAGAATCACTAGATGCCAGGTACACATATTGTTCTTTCCTCTTCTCTCTCAGTACTCTTACATGTATGGGTGTCTGTCTGTCTGTCTGTCTGTCTATCTGTTTGTCTGTCTGTCTGCCTGCCTGTCTGCCTATCTGTCTGTCTATGTTGACATAAATAATTTCAAACAACTTTGCAGATCTCTCAGGAATTAGGACTCAAGTGACCTCACTGGTGTTAGGTGCTGATCTTGGCTCTCAAGAGAGATCCTCAAGCAGCTTCTATGCTTATGAGTTGCTATGCCAATCAGTTGATATGACCTTAGAGAGTCGAATTCATTTAACCAATAACATAAAGAATCCCTTAAATAGAAGGAAAAGTTGTTGAAGGAAAACCATTACATAGTAACCACTTGACTCTTCTTAGCCTTGCTATGTGGAGTTTGACTATGTATGTGCCAACAGATACTTGCAGAGAACATTAGATTCTATATTAAAGACAATGAAATGTAACAGAGTTTATGAAAATATGGAAACTACAAGGGGAGCATAAACACCATCATAAGTTCTGTACATCAAAGATAATGCCAATACTACACAGCTGACTCTTAAACCCTATCAAACTGCAATAAAGCATGTTTGCAGTAAAGCAGTATGGATCAAGACAAGGTCTCCAGAGTTAGACTATTTGGATATAAGCCTGATTTCTATCACTTCAAGCTGGTGTCATCACGCAAGTCATCTGTATTTTATGAAGTTTAATTTTTCCCACTCTCAGACATTAGAACTATGATTGGGACACCCCAGAGAAAGCAGAGGCGTAGAGCACTTACCTTGCTTGCTGTTGACCCACGCTTGATCCTGAGTTCTGCTGGGAATGACACCTGAGCAAAGAGCCAGGAGTAAGCCCTGAGCACAGTTATGTGTGCCCCCAAAACAAAACCAAAATCAAAAGAGAGCTAAAATTAAAAGAGATCTCCTGTTTAAGGATGGTCTAGGCATGTTCCCTAATACTTTACATTCTCTCATTATTCTACATACCATGCATATGAGGTCATTCTGTTTGTCCTTCTATATTCTTATTATCGTCTATATTCCTCTTATTCTACATTATTACCTTTGACTCCAGTTCCATCTATGCTGTAGTGATGAATTTCATCATTCCTTGTAGTTTCATCGTATTTTACAGTGCATATATACCATGCCTTACTGATCCACCCATCTGTCGTTGGGCAGTGGGGTTGATTCCATAGCCTTGTTCTTCTACTAAGTGCTGCAATGAATAATGGTGTACGTGTACCCTTTGGAATGAATGTTTCTGTATCCCAGGGGTAGATACCCAGAGGAGGCATTGCAGTATCATATGGCAGCTCAATTATTACTTTTCTGAGAAGTCTCCATACTGTTTTCCACAGGGGTTGAATCAGACATTTCCACCCACACTGTGTATTTTTAACATAAATTGTTTCAATTGTTTCTGGTGGTTATTATGAAATGATCAAGTGACTTTTTTCTTTAAGATCTTTCAATGAATTTACAATTGTTAACTTTGTTTTTACTGTGTCAGAGGTGGTGTTTTGCCAGCAAAACTAGCATCAGCCCGTTGTATCATCTTTAAATTATTTTTTTGAAATTGCTATCTATAACATTTAGATTATTTTATACTATGAAGTTAGTGTAATAGAAATCAACAATTTATTCTTTCACATTTATGATGGCTCTGAATATAGCCAGAAGGGATTAAATAAAATAAGCTTTTAACTACTCCAGACTTCCTATTTATATGTATTTCATGGACGGTTTTTTTGACGGACTTTACTTTTGATTCTTTATCAATTTTATTTCTCTATGTATCACATGGCACATAACTACTTAGTGTTTATCTCTACATTACTGTTGAATACAGTATTGTATTTTCTTTTCTTAGAATTTTTCTTTTATGTCTAGCATAAACATCAAAATTTAAGTACTTATTATGGGGATCATTCTAAAAAGGTATTTTTCTTTTCCTCCAAACTACTTCTAAAACAAGACACTATAAAAAAAAACCAACATGAAAAAGTTAAGATAATATTTGTCTTTATTGGTGTTTTCATGCTGTTTTTAGTTGATTTATATCATTGTTTAATGCCAAAATGTGAGACCTGATAAAATAATAATGCAAAATGCTGTGTGCTTGCTTAGTTTTTATTATATCAATTTGTATTGAAAATACATAAAATATTTAAAAAATAATAATGCAAAAATTAATTAGGTCTGATGAAAACCGGGGTATTCATCTCGGCGCTCCTTGAATAATGGTGTTTGGTTCTGAGAGAGAATGCACTGTTGATTTGGAAGAAATAAACACTTGGTTGAAAGGAAACTAAAATATCAACTGTCACCTCTCACCCCCAAGTGTTTTAATTTTCTTTAAGAATCCTACTGAGGTTTTATGGGTTGTTGATGTGTTTGTTACTAGGCAGAGATTAACCAACAAGTATTTATTGCAGACAATTTACCAAGTGCTTTTCACCTGCATTATCCAATATTATTCATACACCAATTCTGTGAAGTAGGAACTAAACTTCAGGTTGAAATGACTCACCATTAACTCCATAGCTAATTAGCAGACTGAAATGTCTTCCTGTTGTGTGACAGGTCCTGGGCAAAGTGTTTTATGAATATTTTCAAGGATTCTCACATCAATTCTACAAGTGGTATTGCTGTGCTTGCTTAGAGGTAATCCTATCAAAGCTTACCTAAGACATTGCCCAATATCAGGCCATGTGAGTCTCAGGATTAGAATTTCAGCCTAATTGACCCCCAGACTGCATTAAAATTCCAAGCTATCTCAGTGTCCTTTCCACTGTCTCCCTAAAGAAACTGTGGCAAATTGAATTCCACATTCAATTCTTTCAACCAGCCATTTTATACCAGAATTTCTCAGATTGATAGTAAGAATTATTCAAAGTGAGATACCTTCCATCATTTGGTTTTAGTTTTGAATCCTCACTGGGCTGTGCTCTGGACTTTCTCCTGCCTGTTCAGTATCATTCCTGGTGTTACTTAGGGCAATATATGTGATGCCAAGGATCCCACCCTTGTCAGTTGTGTGCAAGGCAAGTACCTTACCAGCTGTACTCTCTTCAATCCAGCTTTTGTCGTTTATATGGATTTTAAAGGAACCAGATTTGGTATCTTTCACTGAAATGCAATTTTGTTCATTAAAAATGTTAAAGTTCTTCGAATGGCCAAAAAACATATGAAAAAAAATGCTCATCATCACTAATCATCAGAGAGATGCAAATAAAACAACAATGGAGATACCACTTTACACCACAGAGACTGGCACATATTCAAAAGAGCAAGAACAACAAGTGCTGGCATGGATGTGGGGAAAAGGGGACACTCATCCATTGTTGGTGGGAATGCAGGCTGGTACAGCCTTTCTGGAAAACAATATGGACATTCTTCCAAAGACTAGAAATTGAGCTCCCTTTGACCCAGCCATACCACTCCTGGGAATCTACTCTGGGAAATCAAAAATAAGCAGCGGAAACACCATCCCTACTTTTATGTTCATAGCAGCATTATTCACAATAGCCAGAATCTGGAAGCAACCAGAGTGCCCGAAAATCGATGACTGGATAAAGAAGCTTTGGTATATCTACACAATGGAATACTATGCAGCTGTTAGGAAAAATGAAGTTATAAAATTTGCCTATAAATGGATGGACATGGAGAAGATTATGTTGAGCGAAATTAGCCAGAAGGAGAGAGACAGATACAGAATGACTGCATTTATCTGCATAACATAAATATATATGTACATATTATGATACCAATATCCAAGGTCAAGTGAAACATATAGCAGGAGGTCTTGTCAAAGGTAGAAATTATCATAAACGTGTGGGAGTCAGAGTTTAGGTAAGACAGAAAATGGAACAGTGTGCTAACAATTGTCGAGGGTACTAATGCCAACCTGGAACTGAGCATTAAATAGACGTAAAAAGATACACATGACAACCCTTTAATGTATGTTCTGTAATCCATAGTCTGGAGGGAAGGAAAAGAGAGAAATGGAAAGAAATAAAGAACCTGCCATGGAGGAGGGCTTGGGGAGTGGGGAGGGAACCGGGGACGTTGGTGATGGGAGATGGGCACTGGTGGCAGGATGGATGCTGGAACACTGTATGACCAAAACACAAATATGAACTTTTTAATTGTATATCTTTGTAATTGTAAAAATAACATTTTTTAAAAAAAATGTTAAAAGTTCTTTCCAGACCTATGTAGAAAGGCATATCAGTGAGCATTTGCAAAGGTATATTGGATCAGCTAAATTAAGGAAATGGACTTAAGGTATGAAACAAGAATGTAGATTAGTAGTCACCACCATTAATAATGCATCTTCAGAGTAGGAGAAAGGTAAGTGGTAGGCTGCAGGAAAGAGGCAACACAAAAATCTTCACATTATGCCATTTATATCCTTGCAGAGCTGTTAATGAGAGATCTCTATCAGCCAGGGGTGCAGAGATGAGACCTCATGAACGAGACATATATTCATTAATTTTTAATAATCACCAGATGGAGGGGCAGCAGGCTCATTTTGGCAGCTGAAAGCTTACACAAGGACCCAAATTTCTTATATACCCAACAGCATCAAACAACAAGAATTAGAGTTAAGGGTACAGAGTTTTTACACTACAAAGTTACATATTTATGATAAGAGAGGCAGATGATTAGGAACAAACAGGGAGTTAAGTCAGCAAGGGTGCTATCAAGGTAAAGTGAAAAACAAATAAGGGACTGTATGACAGGTTGCAAATTCAGCCTTCTTGACTAGCCCCAAATGACAAGATCTTATCTGGTTCTGCTTAAGAGATACAGAACACAAGAAAAACCTGTTTTCTGTCTGCATCCCAGGCAGTGTCCATTAGACTCCATCTTTGACTAGCTACAGCCAACAAGGAGATATGATGCAGGGAAATGACCTAACATATCAGGGTACATCTTTCTGCTTCGTGGAGACATGTAATCAGGAAAGCCCACTCCCTACCCGATAGATAGATAGATAGATAGATAGATAGATAGATAGATAGATAGATAGATAGATAGATAGATAGATAGATAGATAGATAGATAGATAGATAGATGGATGGATAGATAGATGATGGATGGATGGATAGATAGATAGATAGATAGATAGATAGATAGATAGATAGAGTACTTCTGGGGGTAGGGATATACTATAGGTGTTAAAGATTTTTTCTTGCAGGTGACCAACCTCAATTTAATACCCAGTACTAGACTCTCCTGAGAACTGAGCCAGGAGCAGCCCTGAACACCGCTGGGTACGCTGCACCCTCCCTTGCCCAAATAAAAACAAAGAAATGAGTATTGCTTACAGTATATTGTGGTGACTCACAGTGACTTGTTACAAACTTGATGCTAGGAGAAAGGAGGCGAAGGACAAGGAAATGTTGAAATGTTGACATATTTTCTCCTCAGACCTATTCGGCTCCTTCTACTGGATTTATTCTTGGCACACAGAAGAGCACATCCATATGGGGGAACGTTTGAAAAGTGCTGGTGAAGAGCAGGCACGTTTCCAAAGAGGAAATGGAACCTTCACTTCGGCTGGCCTATCAGATCAATGTCCTAAGAAAGATCATGTTCAGTTACCTCATTTTTTTGAATAAGAATTAATGGCTCATTAGTCTTGATCATATCAACATTATAACACCGCTTCCCTTTGATAGGAAAGGAAAGAAGAGTGATGCAAAGCACTTATTCTCTTTTATGCTTTGAATAGACCCCCTGCCTGCCTCAGGGAAAGCTGGCAGTATCCTGGTGGTGGCGCAGTGCAAACAACCCCCAGTTAGGGCTAGTATGACTCTTCTGTGAGAGGCACTTGGTTGAAGCATTAAAAGGTTCTAAAATGTTGTATCACCTGGGATGTGCATTAGTGCTTTCTCCTTCTTTTAAGCAGCAGGCTCGACTGGGGCCTCCAGACATCCTTAGTGTTTGGAGGGTTTTTTTTTTTTGCCACATGTTGGACCATATGTTAGAAACTGTAAAAACGCAGACATAAAGAATCATCTGTTCCATATGGAATTCCATCTACAAAGAACTGGAAGTTTGGTTGGGGGAAGGGAAGAGAGAGAGAGAGACAGAAAGAGAGGCAGCAAAAGAGGGACAGAGAGAGAGAAGAGAGAGAGAGAGAGAGCTGGAAATAAAAACAAGATTCTAGAAATAGAAACAAGGCATGGGATTGCATTATTTAAGAGAGAGAGAGCTGGTGTCAATCCTTGAGCAATGCCCAAAGAATCAGTAACCAAGTATAGGAGAGAAAACACAGATTGGTCTCTGAGCATCACTGAGAGCTGCCTTGGGTGCCTCTGAGCAAGCACTAATGGTTGTGTAGTACACAGCACCACAGGGGTGGCCCTGGGGGACCCCTACACCACAGCACCTGAGCAGCATTGTGTGCTCAGGCTTTTTCCACTCACAATGGCCTGGGTATCTGAGAATCCTTGAGAAGGGTCCCAGACCCTCTGAGCACCACTTGGGAGCCTTCCCTTTCCTTCAATAAACAGTAGTCAAACAGGCTTCAAAATAAAAGCCAAGCAAAATAAAACAAAAGCAAAACAAAAATGAACTTGTCAGCAGGAAGCATTACACTGACGGACAGCAATATGGCTGTTACTGACTTTGCTATAATCTAACCATGTGATTATGGACAATAAGTGATTTTTAACTTTTACCATTGGGAATTGCCACCAAAAATGGGAATTTTAACATCTTGACTCCCACACTGGATTGTGCTGTAAATTTAGGGCATGTGTGAAAATTTCTTCCCTATATGGCGAACTTTTTGACTCAAGGATGAGCACAGGATCAAGTTATGCCAATTATATTTTCCCCTGGGATTTTGCTAGAACTATCAGGAAAGAATCAGTTGTCTTTTTTTTATTGGATTATGAAGTGGAAAGATAACCTAAATTGATGTTACTGCTTTGTCTTTGCAACTGAGAGGGAGGCAACTTTGAGAAATGCCTAGAGGGATCATAGCTGGGTATTATATATTTGAATATTTTGTTGGTTACTCTTGGGATCCTTTTGTAATCTGGAAAATTCATCCTCCTAATTTCAGTTGGGATAGTGATGCTTAGAACACTTATTACACTTTGTGATCATTTAGATTGACCTCTCAGAGCTTTCATTTTCTTGACTGAAGAATACAGAAGAATACAGTCAACTCAGTGAATTCTTCATTACTTTTCTTCCCATCTCAAAACCTTTTAAAACTCTAAATCTAAATATTCTACTCTTTTTAACTAATTGTGACATTTATCTTCATAGATAGACTTTAAGTTTCATAGCAATCTCCAAAATTTGTCTCAAAAGTCTCTTCCAATTATTTGGAACTTAGAAAAAATACACAGGGTCAATTGTATCTTAATAGCAACAATGAATGAAGTGTTTGATGAGAAAACTGATACTATAATCAGGGTCAGAGAGCAGCATTTAAAACCCTTTAAAACCCAGATAGCTTTTTAGGAGAAAGGAAGGCGTGATGATAATCTCATATCTATTCATTATAGCTCATCTAAGTGTTAAATATTGCCTCCACTTGGAAGCAATAAAACTAAATATTTTTCTAAAAAGTTGATTAATAATTAAGAATAGACAATTGAACAAATTATTTCAATTATCTACATGAATCAACAATACAGAGTCAAAACAAATTTCCATTATACAAATGTCCTTAACAAAACCTTCTTATCTCCTGCTTCATTGGCAAGACTTCATGCTAACAACAACAATAATAATATCAGGGTAGAAAATGATTTACCTGGAGAAGAGGTATGCAAGAACCTGGAAATGTTGGTCAAAACAATGGAATACTATGCAGCTGTTAGGAAAAATGAAGTTATAAAATTTGCCTATAAATGGATGGACATGGAGAAGATTATGTTGAGCGAAATTAGCCAGAAGGAGAGAGACAGATACAGAATGACTGCATTTATCTGCATAACATAAATATATAGGTACATATTATGATACCAATATCCAAGATCAAGTGAAACATATATCAGGAGGTCCTGTCAAAGGTGGAAATTATCACAAACGTGTGGGATTCAGAGGCTAGGTAAGACAGAAATGGAACAGTGTGCTGACAATTGTTGAGGGTACTAATGCCAACCTAGAACTGAGCATTAAATAGAGGCAAAAAGATACACATGACAACCCTTTAATGTACGTTCTGTAATTCATAGTCTGGAGGGGAAGGAAAAGAGAAAGAGAGAGTAATGGAAAGAAATCAAGAACCTGCCATGGAGCAGGGCTGGGGAGGGGAGGGAACCGGGGATGTTGGTGGTGGGGAGATGGGCACTGGTGGTGGGATGGGTGCTGCAACACTGTTTGACCAAAACCCAAATATGAACTTTTAATTGTATATCTTTGTAATTTTAAAAATAAAAAATTAAAATAAAAAAAAGAAATTAAAAATAGTTATAGTTATTTTCTATTACCCTTTGAAAGTCTTGCAAAATGTTACTAAGCTATTTTAAGGTATTTTTCCCCAGTCATATCCAGTAGTCCTTAAAGCTTACTCTTGCTTGACTATGTGCTAAGGAGTCATCCTGTGCTCAGGAGACCACATGGGGTATTGGGGGATGGAGCTGGGGTCAGCCATATGCAAGGCAAGTCTCTTACCTCCTGTACTAGTTCCTCAGCTTCAGAGCTAGTTTTAAAAGGGATTTCAATAAACAGAAAGGTCTTTTCTGATAGCTCTGAAAATATGATTTTCCTGAGTAATGGGCTTAAGAGTCAGATAAATGGGGTTTAAGCATTCAAACCATGTGAGAAACTGGGGTTTGGTCTCCACTGCAAGTTTTCCTGAGCACTCAGAGAGTACAGAGATGGCTAGCTCTAGAGCACTGCCAGGTGTGGTCTTTAAACCAGAAAAAAAGAACAGTATGGTAGGACTTAGAATTTCTAGTCCTTAAAAGTGATTCAAGGCTTGAGAGATAGAATCTCTTGTTTTGATACCTGGACTGCAAGATGTTCTTTAGTACACTTAGCATCCATTCATGTTACTTAACTGCTGTTTATAAAAAAGGATGGAGATTAAGCCCAAAGAGAACTAATATAAATGGTCCAAATTTCAGCACTCACAGCTTTCTTATCAGGCTATTATTGGAGTGTCCTTGTGTTTCTTTACCCTGACTACCGACTCTTACAGGGGAGGGAGGGGGGTACTCCCACTTTCCTCACTCTCTTCTTGCCTTCATTCTCCCCGGGGTCTCTGCTCTCCTTACCCATGTTGGTGAGTTGCTGTGGTAGCCTGAAAGTGCTTTGGGCTGTGGTTCTGGAAGTATGGCTTACTTTAGTGTGCGGCCTCTAATGTATCATCAGGAGCCAGAGGAAAAAGATCATCTGTTTCCTAAAGCAGGAATGACTTAGGAACTCTCTGATGAGAAAGGTCATCTCTGACTGTTTGGAGAGTGTTTTCCATCATTAATTTCTGAGAGCAGCGCTCTGTGGTTTGAGCGCCTCGGCCCACGATATCCCAGAGGCGGCATTTGGAGAGTGCGCATGCGCTCTTGCACCATTCACTCTGCATGGCCCAGGGACGAAAGGCAAAGTCACTGCATCTTATTCCAAATGGCACAGCTGGCAAACTTTCTCTTTATGTAGAAGATGCAGTTCTCCAAGAGTCATCTGTCAGATCTCTGCAGGGTGAGTGGCCCCTAAGTCTGTCAGTGATTCTTAACCGGAATGGAAGGAAGAACCACTTATTATTGGACTCATTCTGAAGCCTGATCTGCAGAAATGCCATTTCAGTAAATGCGTGTTTGATTCCACCCACACGGCTCAGCATCATGCTGGGCTCCTTAAGGCTCCCACTGCTGCAGGGCATGAATGATTCCTCCCTAAGACTCACTCCCTATGCCATTGTCACCCATGGCCCACACAGGTGAGGCAGATGATGGCACGTCACAAAGATAGAATGGCGTAATCCAGGGCTAAGTGGTGTCAGGCATTTTTGAGTACTGTGAGAGCTAGACCTAGACATGAAGCTTTATTTTTTTTTTTATTAGGGCATCATGATTGACAGTCATTCATGATTGAGTTTTAAGAATTCAGACACCATTGTCAACTTCCCTTAAACCGGAAGCTTTATGACAAATTTTCAAAGTAAACTGAACTTTCAAGAAAATCAAAATCATAGTCACTCGTTGTATTGTTGTTATTCAGATGAGATAAGTAAGACCTAAAGAGGTTAAACCAGAGCCTATTATCTTTCTGCTAAGAGTTGAACAGTGAGGAATAGAGCCAGTGTCCACGCAATCTTTAGGAAGGCTGCCTTGTAGTGGGGACAAACACTGGCTTCCTATGACATGTAGAAATATGACTGAATGATAAATCTAATCTTAGATTTGCATTAAAAATGGAAAATGGTGTGAAAATAATTTCAATGATTAGCCAAGAATATTCCAAATGGCAGAAAGGCAATGTCTGGGTTATTATCTTTATATTTTCATCATAGAAATGGGTATACAGAGATTATATTAATTAAGAGTTTTTGAATAGAAATTGTATGTTAGTTTTTTACATGAGTTGACTCATTATTTTATTTATTAGCAGAGTAAAATAGTTTATTTCGGAAGGCGGAGGAGAGACAGAAACAGAGCTACAGGATTTTGACCCTTACCCAAGTTTGCACAGCTGCTAAGTGGTGAAGTGTGGCTGTAAACCAAGACTGTCTCTCCAGCCTTTCCAAAACTCCTGCTCTATCCAAGGAGAGAAGCACAGTGTACAGAGAGTGTGGCTTTTCCAGGGAAGGAAACTTGAGAGTGCCCCCAAAAGTAAAGGAAAGGAATTTTACATCTTTCGTTTGAGATGGGAAGGCACCTAATTTGTTTTTAAAATCCTATAAGGAGACCAAGGTTGGCTTAAAGGGCTAAAGCTTTGACAGTAGAGTTTCAGGTTTGTTATCTATCACTACACAATCCCCTAAGCATGGCTAAGAGCAACTTCTAAGGGCTTCTAAGGGCTAAGTCAGGAAGTAGCCCCTAAACCCTGCCGGAAAGGGTCCTCTAACCCTCATACAAACCTCTGATACGGGTAAAGTTCTCCCTACTTACAGATAAACAGCCAGAGAAGGGTTTTGTCACTTGCGCAGTTTCACACAGCTAACCTGCGTTGTAATCCAAGACCGTCTTTCTACACCCCTGCGTCACCCAGCATATCTGCATCTGCACACAGTGTGGCTCTGCTGTAGACAGCAAATTGCAGGAGGGAAGTGTTAGGGCTTTGAAAAGATCAAAATACTGGTGGACTAAAACTAAGGATATAATTAAAGAAGATACTTTGGAGGCTGGGGCAGGGAGTTTGTCCAGATTTGGAGGTGCTCAGGGGCCATTCCTGACTCTGTTATCAGGATTGATCTCTGCTGATACTCAGAACCAGAGTAGAAGTGTGAATTGAACTGGTTGGGTTGCATGGAGGCAAGCACCTTTAATCCCTATACTAGCTCTCCTTCCTTAAGCATGTAATTTTAACTAGATAGAAGTAAGTTTTACTTTTTTTTAATTAAACATTTTATTATATCACCGTGAGATATACAATTACAACGTTGTTCATGTTTGGAGGTTTTGGTCACATAGTGTTCCAGCACCCGCCCTCCACCAGTGCCCACTACCCACCACCCATGTCCCCAATTCCCTCTCCCTCCCATAGCCTGCCTAAATGGCAGGTTCTTTATCTCTTTTCTCTCTCCCTCTCTCTCTTTTCCTTCTCTTACACATTGTGGGTTGCACTACATACACTTAGAAGCCATCACGTGCATTTTTTGCCTGTATCCGTTCTATGTTGGTATCAGCCCTTTTGACATTTATTCATACATGTTCCCTTCTCTATCTTACCTAACCTCTGACTCCCACACGTTTGTGGTAATTTCCACTTTTGGTAAGATCACCTGATATATTTATGTCATGCAAATAAATGCAGTCATTCTATGTCTCTCTCTTTCCTTCTGACTAATTTCACTCAACATGATCCTTTTCATGTCCATCCATTTATAGGCAAAGTAAATTTTACTTTTAAATTGAATAATTAACTGCACATGTAATGTTAGTCCTGGCTTAAATAAATCCCTGTGAAGAAGTCTTAGGGGGCTTCATCAGGCTTCGCGCTCATATGAACATTATGAAGTGACTGCCAACTTAGGTGTTGACACCAACTTAAGTGTAAGATATCAATTTAAGTTAGGTGTGGCCAGAGTAGGGTTGAGTCCTGCTGTATTATAGATATGTTAGGTATGATAGGAGATAATAGGAAAACAAGTAAAGCCATTTATTTTTTAAGACTACAGTAGAGATCACTCAGTTGAGTTCAAAAATAAAAATGGTCTGTGTGGCCAAGTGCAAATTGTGGGCTTAAGTTGTCCAATATCTATGCCCTCATGTTCTTTCTTTTATTTGATTCAATTACCTTATTTTCCTTCATGGAACATTCCCATTCTCTGAGGTTTTAGTGGGAAAATAAAGTCTTTTGGTCAAGAAACAATTCCTTAACCCAAACCAAGGGCCTCACCTTTTGGAGGTGGGTATTTGCCTCTTGAGAACAGAGTTAGGTAAGGAAAGAGGGACTGAAGTCTTGGCTCAAACTGCTGGAGCATGTGCTTTGCATGTAGGAGCCACAGTTCTGTCCCAAGAACCACCAGGTGTGGCCCCCAAACAAACAAAACACAATGAAGAAAATGCATCCATTACGCATTATGGGCTACTCACCAGCAATTTTGTACATCACTGTGGTTTATGCCTGGACTTTTGTTCCTTTTTCTTGTTTATTATAGCACAGTTGGTACTAGTGCAGGGTTGCTTCTGGCAGTGTTCAAGTTCAAGTTGGTACTAGGACCAAACCCAGACCTCCTGCATGTAAAGCATGGGCTTCCAACCCCTGAGCTATCTTCCCAGTCTCCCACTGAGTTTCCTGAAGATGACGCTCAATCTGACGCCACGGGTATTGCATGGCTCATTCCTCAAGAATGATCAGCCTTTTACTTCATAGCATGAATATCTGAAGCACATTAGATTCTTCTCCCTTTTCCTTTTTTTTAATCATCCTCTTTATTTCCCCCTCCTTTCCTTCCTACTTCTTTTTCAGGAAATGCCGGATTCTAAAGTTTGTGTTGGAGAGAATCTGGACACAGTATTTTTTTTCTAAGTTTAGTGAAATAGATTTGTGATTGAGAACTGCTTCAGACAGGGCAGATAATGACGGATGAGGACTCTCTTGCCCTCAGTAAGGTTCTATGTGAGAAAAGTCAGAACCAGCTGTCAAGGCAGGCACGTAATAGAAGGAAAAAGAGTATCATCACAGAAAAGAATAAAGAAAAAGAAGAAAAGTTATGTAAGGAAAAGGAAGAGGATAATGACGACCAATTCAATGTATTTTTAACTTGCTAAACACTTTCACAGATTATCTTTCCTGTGTCTTGTAAATGCTTTTAGGCAGGTGTTATTATCCCTAGTTTCTAGACAAGCATCCCGAGGAATGGAAATGGGACTTGCCCAAAGCCATGGAGTTGCATGAGAAATGTGGGTGCATCTCCCCATCATGTCCTCTATAATCTCTTCCTCTCATTAGCTTCCCGCCCCTAATCTCCATTTCTCCATCTGTCTGGAAATCTGGGTCAAAATAAAATTCTTTCTAAAAACTCCCAGACTTTTTCTTCTCTGAAGATGTATTGGTCTTCCATTTTGTTTAGAACTACTTGCAAAGCTCATGGTTGACTCAAATATGCCAAATCAGGTAATACTGTTCACACTTCTTTTTTCCCACTCTTGCATTCAAATCCATGTCTCCTGGACCTGGTGTATGCTTACAGATTTCCTGGGAGAATTTTTGATGTGTTTGCAAACTGCACCATTGGCCAATTTCTAAGAGCCCTCTTGGCCAACCAAAATGCAGGCCTGGGTTGCTCAGAGAGGGAATCAAAATATGCTTCCCATGACCCTCAGAAAGCTAAAGAAATGTTTCTTAGCTAAAGATTTTTCTTTTCTTTTCTTTCTCTCTCTTTTTTAAATTTTTTTTCTTTTCGGGTCACACCTGGCAATGCTCAGAGGTTACTTACTCCTGGCTCTTCTCTCAGGAATTACTCCTTTTGGAACTTGGGGAACCATATGGGATGCTGAGGATTGAACCCCAGTCGGCCGTGTGCAAGGCAAACACCCTACCCGCTGTGCTAAAGATTTTTCTACAAGCAAAAGTCTCTACAACAACAGAAAGTGTTCTGGGCAGAATTTGTTTTAAGTACCTGATCCCTGCTGTGAACAGTGATATGTGGTTGTTTTATAAATTAGCCACATTTGAATTCTAAATCACTATAGGTGCAGCAGAGCCTTTGATATAAGACTCAGCTTATTTTTCAACAAACAAAATAATTGCACAACATTGGTGAGTTGTTGGGAGGGGGAGGGGAGCATCTGCTTATTGAGGAACTATACCTGCTACCCAGATCATATTCTGAGGAGCTGACAGCAGAAAATAATGGTATTGATAAGATGAATAAATCTGATCCTGGTGATTTTATGTCAAATTGGTAGAAGACAAATTTTCATGCAACTATGCAGAAAAGTAATAAACCTGCTTAAGGAACAAATTTAATGGTTTCTAAGACTATATATTTCTAATAATTGTTTATACTTTTAATTTAATACTATTATTCTTAGCAGGAAGCTTGTTTCAAGTTGTGGAGAGACTGGAATAAAGTGGAAAAAAAATCAGTTTTCTAAAAGGCAATTTCCAAGGGGATCCCAAAAGTTAGATACAATTCTGTCATGTTCACTCCTTCATCTCAATGATTATTTGGTTAACTAATGTTGAATAGATTTTAATAACACTGTCCTCCAGAGATGTAGCAGGTGAAGATGGAAGGAGGAATAAGTTTTAGAAATTTTGTATAGAAATTATTTTTTTTTGGTTTATTACTGAAGACATCTCCATTTTAGCTGTAAGTCAGTCCGGGGCTAGAGAGAAGGTTTAAAAGGTTGAACATATAGTCTGCATGGAGGGCTGCAAGAATCACCAGCCCTGCATAATCCCACGGTGTGGTCCCTAAACCAAGCCCCCACAAATAATCATAGTAAGTTCAAACCTTAAGCTGATCTAATTTTTTTAAAAAGTCCAATGAATTTTGGTAGCAGTGAGTAGAGAATAGTTCTAGGAGTAGTCAAAGGGGCGGTAAGTCAAAGCAAGACACGAAGAACCCCTGCTGGTTGCTTTCTTCCTTTCTGAGAATGCATCGAACTGTCTCATCACATTTTGCATTTCCGCATCACTCCAGCCGGTCCTTCAAGTCTAGAATTAAGCTTTACAAAGCAAGTTTGAAATGTGTTGGCAAGCCAAGGTGGAAAACTCTGGCTGCCATAGTTTCCCTCTGCTTCTTCTGCGGATATATGAAACCCCTTCCCTAGGGCAGCCAAGTCAGCGCTTTCCGGGAGCACTTAGAAAGGATGGCACCCCTACCGCTCCATCAAGACAGCCCGGCCAAAGCACGCTCTGCTGGTAATGGGTAATGGGGGGAACGCTAACGGGGCTCAGGAAATACTTTCCCAGAGTAAGTCCATTTGAACACGAGGTTGTCTTCCAGAGTGAGCGGTCAGGTCCTGTCACCAGATTCTGCCCACTTGTGCTATTAATACGATTGCTGCTCTCGCGGCTCTGCCACGTTGATCAAGTTCAACTAGTGCATTAGGCTCTTGGTGGAACAGACTTAGACAGAGTGTCTGCAAGACGAAGCACTCCAGAATGTTCCGCAGGGAAGCAGGCCCGTGCTGACAGCGAGAGCAGAATGGATGTTCTCCTGCTCAAGCCTCTGTTGCTATTATGAATTAGATGCCTACTTAAAAATGAGCGAAGTATGCATAATTGATGACAAATCAAAGGCCTTTATTACCACCGTCGTGCAGAAGCTTTTGAAGATAACTTGCCTACCGGGTGCATTTGTGGACTCTGGTCCTAGTTCGCTCGCCTTCCTTCCTCTTACCGCCCTGCGAGCCCGAGCAGGGCGAGGCATCCACAAATGCACCACAAAAAATAAAACAAGGCCGGGGGAGGAGATGGGGCGGCTTTCAGCAGGACAGTCATTCTAATGCCACTTTAGTACGTTCCGGACAGTTCACGTCCGAGACTGCGTATCTGTGGACTGCTGTGAGTTAGTTCCCTTCTCCCTTCTCCTTAGCATGGATCGCGTTAATGCCAAGGCCCAGAGCTGCAGAAAGGTCACAGGGCTGCTCCGGGAAGCATTTCACTGACCCAGCTCTTCTCACTGTCCAGCTACGGAACCATCTACCTCCTCCCGCCACACACACCTGTATTTTTTTTTTTAGAGGGAGTGGTTGTAAGCGACAATTTTCTGATGGCCATAATCTTGACTAAGCGTTTTGTTAATCCTATTTGACTTAACCATGCACCAGAATCAGGGTTTATAATTGTGGAGGAATGATAGGACCTCTTTATAAACCAAAGGCAAAGGTAGTCTTTAACTAGGAGAGGCTAACTTCAATGAAAGAAAAAGAAAGATCAGTGAAAGTGGGGCAAAAACCTACTGCTAATATCGTGACAGTTTTCTAGCATTTAAGTGAGAAATTGAAAAATGAAAAACAGGAAGTGAGAGTATGTCTGAGTTATGAAAACTTTGTAACAGCTCCTGCCCTGTAAGAAAAATAAATAAACAAAAAGGAAAAATAAATGAGAATAGGTGAATTTTTAAATCTCTGGTACAAATCAAGTATCTCAAGTATCAAAAACCTAGCTGCACATCATATCATTGGCCGCCCTTATTTAAAACACAGATTTTCTTTAAAAAGCTCCCTGGGATTAATACTGGGAGAGCCTGTGCTAGAGCAGGTCTCAAAATTAGCAGTGTTGGGGACTCATTGTTCAAGAAGCAATCAAATTTTATTTATTTATTGATTAATTGATTGATTGATTTTTTTTTAAGTATTTTATTATACCACCGTGAGATATACAAATAAAAAGATATACAATTAAAAAGTTCATGTTTGGGTTTTGGTCATACAGTGTTTCAGCACCCGTCCCTCCACCAGTGCCCATCTCCCACCACCAACATCCCCGGTTCCCTCCCCTTCCCCCAGCCCTGCTCCATGGCAGGTTCTTTATTTCTTTCCCTTTCTCTCTCTTTCTCTTTTCCTTCCCTTCCAGACTATGGATTACAGAACATACATTAAAAGGTTGTCATGTGTATCCTTTTGCCTCTATTTAATGCTCAGTTCTAGGTTGGCATTAGTACCCTCGACTATTATTAGCACCCTGTTCCATTTTCTGTCTTACCTAAGCTCTGACTCCCACACTTTTGTGATAATTTCCACCTTTGACAAGACCTCCTGATATATGTTTCACTTGACCTTGGATATTGGTTGATTGATTGATTTTGGGTCCCACCCAGCAATGCTCAGGAGTTACTCCTGGCAGTGCTTCGGGGACCATATGGGATGCTGGGGTTTAAATCCGGGTTGGCAGCATGCAAGGCAAATATCCTACTCGTTGTGCTATCACTCCAGCCCAGCAATCAAATTTTAGTGTGTAGTGGGGTTAGTGTGCAAGGGGGGGGAGGAGCAGCTGTCAGATCCCTCGGATCCAAAGCCTGCCTCTGTCAATTGCTATGTAATAATATTGTTAGGTTAATTTGATGTCTACCTTAGAGGATTTTGTGGAGACTAAGTGGATTGATGCATGGAAGTTATTCCACACAGATCCACGAATGTGCTGGCCTGTTAACTGCTACCTTATTGGTCCTGCTATTATTAGTTCAGTTCAGCATTTTGCTCAGTGAAGCAAAATTCCAAGAGTTCCCAAATCATTTTTTGTTTGGCAATCCCCAGAGGGGTTCAGGATTTACTCTTGGTTCTGCACTCAGAGATCACTACCGTTGGGCTCAGAGGACTATGTGGTGCCAGGAATAGAATCTGGGTTGGTCTCTTGCAGCAGTCAGCCCACTGTATTATCTCTCCATCTCTGAAATCCCCCGTTTCTAATAGCACTTCTTTTTTGTAACATATCCTTGTACCCAGTATGAAATGGAAAGATTTAAGAAACAAAACGAACAACATCCTTCTAGATGTTCACTATTTCAAACTTTTTTAAGAGTTTTTTTTTTTTTTTTTTTTTTGCTTTTTGGGTCACACCCGGCAATGCTCAGGGGTTTCTCCTGGCTCTGCACTCAGGAATTACTCCTGGTGGTGCTCGGGGGACCATATGGAACTCTGGGGGATCTAACCCAGGCCTGCACAGGCCTGCTGCGTCAAGGCAAATGCCCTACCCACTGGGCTATCGCTCCGGCCCACGAATTTTGAAACTATTTTCAAACTTATTCTTAAAAGCAATGAAGAACCCAAAAGGCATTTATTCTTCTGGGTTTGGGGATATATATCTATTAGTCTTAATATTGTAATAGTATTTAAAATTTGAACTTTAAAAATATTTTCTTTAGTTAGAAATAACATGAGAAATTTATAATATGTGAACACAAATGACATTAAAATTAATTTTATTTTCTGAAATAAAACAGATTTATTTCTGTTTCTGAGAGTGTGTTCTTGGCAGTGTCCAAATATTTTAAATGTTTTTTAGATTATTTTATTTATTCTGAACAACGGGAAGACAAGTGATAAAAGTGATACATCTTACTATAAAATTATTTCTAAGACCTTGATTCACTTTTAAAAATACTTTTATTATAACACCATGAGATATACAATTACAAGAATGTTCATAATTGGGTCATACAGTGTTTCAGCACCCATCCCTCCACCAGTGCCCCATTACCACCACCAATGTCCAAACACTCCCTCCTACCCAACCCCAGTCTGTCCCTATAGCAGGTACCTTTTCTTTCTTTCTCTCTCTCTCTCTCTCTCTCTCTCTCTCTCTCTCTCTCTGTTTCTGTCTCTGTATTTTTCTCTCTCTTCTCTTACACTTTGTGGCTTGCCCTACAGATGTTAGCGGTTTATGATGTAAGCCTCTGTGTATATTCAATAGTGAGTTCTAGTGTGACATTATAATTCCTTATTCCCCATTAACCTCCCCAGTTTGTTTCGACTACAATGATCATTACAGTGTATAAATGTGAAAGATCCTCGGAAGGAACTGGTCCTGACCTTCATTATTATCTAAGCCTCTCGTGTAGCCACAGAGTGCCGTGAGCTGGCAGAGCTGTGGGTCTGGTCTGTCTCTTGTCTGGCTTTGCTGGTTGTGGAGGCTATGTGCTTTTCTTTCTTTTTTTTTAACAGATGCATTTTATCAGTTTTTTTCTTTCAACGTGCTTCAAAATCTTCTTCTGATGGAAGTACATAGAGAAAATCAAACTTCATGTAGTGACGTAATTGGAAAATGGATAACTTATAGACTCATGGACTTGGGCTCTTTGTCAGATACTTTGAAAACTTTTTGTCAATTAATCCCAACTCCCTCATCACCCTGGAGAGGGAGTGTAGACTGAAGACAGCCACTGCAGCATCTCAGCTTGGGATCCGTGGTCACTGACTCAAAAAATAAATTTGGCATCTAAGGACAAAGGATGTCTAGGAAGTCCATTCTGACCAGAAGGAAATATTTAAGACCAAGTAGACCGGGGCCTCAAATGAGCTGTGAAGTGGACTGTTGATGGGGAAGAGTGACTGGGGCGGAGATACAGGACTCCAGAGAGAGGAGTCTGAGAGAGTCGTTGTCCGACCTTTCGCTGTCTTATCCTTAGAACACTGCTCGGGTTCACTGTTTAGACACTGCAAAAGATTCTGGTTAGAGTATTCAGATAATTGAAGATAACTGAAGAGAATCTTGCTCAAGGTTTCTGAGGTGTCTTTTTAATTTTTTTTTTTGCTTTTTTGGGTCACACCGGCGACACTCAGGGGTTACTCCTGGCTCTTCGCTCAGGAATTCTCCTGGTGGTACTCGGGGGACCATATGGGGTGCCGGGGGAATGGAACCTGGATTGGCCGCATGCAAGGCAAAGGCCCTACCTGCTGAGCTATCACTCCAGCCCCTGAGGTGTCTTTCTAAAACGTCTTTCTGAGGTGATAGGAGTCAGTTAAATACCTAAAGAAAGACCCCTAGATTTATCCAGTTTTCTCTCCCGGGATTTTCCTCCCTCCTTTGTCTTTTTTTTCAAAAATTTCATTAGCTCTTGTATTTTTTTGGCAATTATTTCTTTGGTGTTCTCTTTTACAGAAATTAGCCAATTCAGCAGCATGTGGAATAGGCTGTAGGTTCGATTCCTTTGCAACTTGTCTCATTGCCCTGTGAAGCTGACTGTAGTATTGATTGGTCTCATCAATCCTGTGACCATTGTCTCTTGCTCCTGCTTCATCCTCCTGAATCGACTAATTAAAGAGGCTGAAGGGAGCAGCTGCAAAGTCTATTAAGGAAGAGTTTCCTTACATGAAACTATAGAGCTTCTTATTTGAGATGGGTTTAAACTCCTTTGGACATTTTCCAAATTTTAAGTTTATCTTTCAGGTTTATTACAAGGTCAAAACCTTGTTATAAAAAAAGATTTTTCTTTTTTTATTTTCATAGAGTTTTCCAGGTGTTTGTTGGTTATAAAAATTTGTATAAGGCACCATGCTTTTACATACCTTTCCCTAATGGAAGAATGTCAGCATACCCGAGGTCACAGAAACGTCCCTTTCTCTCCCTCATGTCCTTTCTCTCCCTCGCTCTCCCTTCCATTGTCCACCTCTAATCTCAACGCCTTTTCGGTTCTTGCCTTCTGCTGCAGGTCAAATCTCTCTGGTGTCATTTCTGAGATAAAGCCTGCTTAGAGGAGAGAGAGTTTAGCTTCCTGTGGTATCATCTTCCTTCGCACACAAGTCTCCTCTCAGTCACACTTCATGGTCTTTTCCTGAACAAAGAAAGTAAGTGTTCATGCCTATGTATTCACTGCCTATGTTTCAGTCACTTAAACTTTATACATCTCATAATGTATAAATATAATTGGGCAACCCAAGGGCTGTGAGCGCTCTGTATCACTGTGCTACATCACCTTCCCCTGTGAGCAGCCTGATTATCCTCGTTCTACAGGTAAAGCTGCTGACATTTGAATCTTTTCATTTACTTTATTGCATCAAGTAAAACTCCTTCCTATATCTTACCATTTCCTTCCTTCCTTCCTTCCTTCCTTCCTTCCTTCCTTCCTTCCTTCCTTCCTTCCTTCCTTCCTTCCTTCCTTCCTTCCTTCCTTCCTTCCTTCCTTCCTTCCTTCCTTCCTTCCTTCCTTCCTTCCTTCCTTCCTTCCTTCCTTCCTTCCTTCCTTCCTTCCTGCTTGCTTTCTTGCTTCCTTCCTTCCTTCCTTCCTTCCTGCTTGCTTTCTTGCTTTCTTGCTTGCTTGCTTGCTTGCTTGCTTGCTTGCTTTCATTGTTGGTGTTTTTGCTCCTACCTGGTGGTGCTCAGGGGTTACTGCACTCAGGAACCACTCTTGATGGTGCTCAGGAGACCATATAGGATGCTATGTAACCAACCCGAGTTGTCCATGTGCAAGGCAAATGATTGAGCCCCCTGTGCTATGCTATGGTCCCCACTTCTCCCTTTCTTAAGCTTCACAGTCTTCTCTGTTTACTATGATTCCACTTTCACTGTATTATTTGGAATCTGATTCTGTCTCAAGTGCCTTTGGGCAATGCCCACTTCACTGCCTCTTTCCTTCCACTCTCCCTTCTTCTGAAGCAGCAGACTGTGGGATTAGTGGTCAAGGACACAGAAGACCACTGCTGCCAGATTTCCTGAATCAAATCCTACCTCTGCCAGTTACTCACCATGCAATTATCTTGAACACTCAATTTAAT
This sequence comes from Cryptotis parvus, assembly GCA_021461705.1. NCBI lineage: Eukaryota > Metazoa > Chordata > Mammalia > Eulipotyphla > Soricidae > Cryptotis > Cryptotis parvus. The sequence continues at coordinate 55,470 of JAJIBD010021267.1, forward strand.
TTCCTGTCTCTTATGTAAGATGGTGACAATAATGGTACCCATTGCCTAGGATTTTTTGAAAATTCATTGGGTTGATACAGCATTCCATGGAATGGACTGATCACTTGATCACTTGAATCCCGTTATTCATCGATTTGCTCGAGCGGGCGCCAGTAACATTTCCATTGGACCCTATCACGTGCCAATGTAGCCCAATGGCATCTGGTTGATTCAGGAATACGAAGAGCCTCAAACCGTTCCTTCAGGGTCTTTACAAGGAAGTCTGACCATCTTGTAGGTGGGCGGCCACGTGATCTTTTGACATCCCGTGGGATCCAGTCAGTAACGACTCTAGTCCAGCGGTTGTCTCCAAATTGCATTACATGTCCAGCCCATCTGATTTTCGATGCCTTGGCATAGTACCTCCAAACTACCACAAATATTCTACACCCCTCTGAGGGAATGGACTGAATGAGCTTCAATTGACAGTTTACTTGTCTGCTGCAGAGATCAGGTCAACCTATTCCTCAGTGAAATAAATTTTAACAGTTCCACCTTTCAACAAAAGGAAAGACTAATTCTTGAGCTTGAATTTCAGTGCTCTCGATATCTTCCTAGAAGTAATTTTCTCAACTTTTTTCCCGTTAGACTTCAGCCAACCAGAGCTACTGAACATCAGTTTATCTCATTTCTTTCTTCCATATCTTTAAAAAAAAGTTACCCCTTCTTTCCCCTTTCTTCTGTTGTTATTTCTGCACTGACTAAGTGTATCACAAGCTCCTGAGATCACACTCTGGCCTGTGAAGTGATGCTGGGGATCCAATTTCTGGATCCAGCTTCATATTGCAAATCAGAATCTAACTACTGAACTCTCCCTGGGCATCTGGCTTTCAAAAATTTTTATCCCTTTACTTCTTTAATTTCCTAAACGTTAGAATTCCACTCATTATTCAGGAATCAAATAGCATCTTTTCAAGAGGGCTACTCTGAACCTGGCTATCATTTTGCCCTGTAGAATTTTTATATTCTAGTTATTTTGTATATTTATCTACACTACTTGCAAGTAAGCCCTTTTTTAAGGAAGAGGCATGTAATGATAATCTTTGTATTTCACCACTTGTCTGTACACTATCTCACACATAATCAGACTTCAATTATGAATTTTATTTGAATGACTGGGATTCAAGTTTCTCATCTGTTAAGAACAGATTTCCTTGAAGCTATTTGTTGAGCTCTTCCTCAATGCTAGGCATCCTGGTGGGAAGCATTGTTATGTATTATCCCATTAAATCTGCAGACACATGAGGTACTTAGTTTTATTATGGCTATTTTTTCAGTGGACGACATCAGTCACTGTAGATGAAGTAATTTGCCAAGGTCACGCAGCTGGTATACAATGTAATCTGGAGTTACCTCAAGGCTGGTCAACTCTGAGTCCATCCTCTTATCTGCTGCATTATAGTGCCTCTCTGGTTATGAAGGAAGACTTTATGGAGCTTGCCCAATGCGCACATCTACACTTACTGCTACCTAATTGGCCATCGGGCTGGCTGCCATCTCTACAGCCACATCCTGTGTGCCCATAGCTCTATCTTAACTGAAATGTACTTCCTCCTTTTTGGGGAGGATGAATTTTAAGAGCAGTGACAGGGAGAGTTCTTCTGCCAGCTCTGCTTCTAAGGAAAAGAACCAGGCTCCACGTGGTAGACTGACTGCAATGAATTCTCCAAAGGATGTGTCAGCATTTATGATAACTTACTAAAATGCAGCAAACAAATCACTCACTGCCTAATGTGCAATGCATTGTAGCTTATTTGATAGCATATTTATGCACACATCTTCAGAAATAATATTCTTGTAAATCTTGTATCAAACCCTTGGGGAGATATTGGTAGTAAAGCAGGAAATCAGCAAACTCATTGATCCTACATGCTCTGTGATGGTAGCAGTCCTCATAAAATTGAATTTAATCTTAACACATTAAAATCAATATACAATGTTCAGTTTAATTTAGAATGTAAATGACATCTAGGGTTTTAGGACAGAGAAAAATAACAGTTTTTAATCTGGGGTATGTAGTGTCCTTATGACTACTTCCTAAAAAAGGAATTCTCCAGTTCCTTTGGACAGAATCTGTGGGAATTCAAGTTTTAAGTTTGACCAGATCAATAATCAAATGTGTGTCTAGATTTAAACAGATGAAGTTTAGCTATTTCTTTCTATGATTGCAAACAAACTCTCGAAGTTTTCAGTAAACTTAGAATTAAGCTGTTTTGTGACCCAGAAATTCAACTTTTGTGCATCTATCCCAAGATATACACAAAACCATTCATTCCGAAAGACATATGCACACCATTATTTATTGCTGTACTTAGTACAAGAGCTAAGATATGGAATCAACCTAGGTGTCCAATGACAGATGAATTGATTACTGAAGATGTATAGATGTATATATACACACTATATTATGATGCAGCTATAAGGAATGGTGAAATTATCTACTTTGCTGCGACTTTGTTCAAACTGAAATAGGTCATGTTAAATTAATAAGCCAGAAGAAAAAACAGAATAATTTCAATTGTCTGTGATATATAAACTAAGTGGACCAGGAAATGCAATGTAGTAAAGGGGGATACCTGGACCCTAGAGTACAGAGAGGGGAAGGAAAAAGAAGGAAAACAGGAGTGAGTAAGGAAAAGGAGGAAATAATGGGAGAACCGGAATCTGTACCTGAAAGGATGATGTGGGAGAGCAGTATAATTATATGTACAAAGCACAGACTCAGCAATACTCAACAAAAGAAATTTAAACTACAGTCATCAAGTTTTGAAATGTGGTCATCAAGATGGCCAGAGGGGAGGTGGTAAAGAGAGCAGATAAGGGAATGGAAAGGAACATGGGAATTTTGATGGAGAGAAGCTGATACTAGTGACGGTTTTGGTGTTGGAATATTGTATACCTAAGACTCATCTATCAATAAATTTGTAAGTCATGAATCTTTTATTAAAAATAAATAAATGAAATAAAATAAGTGGATGTAGTTTGGGATAAACTAAAATCCACCCCTCAAATAAACCAAATTCTCCAAATTCAGCAATGAAATGTGGTTAAAATGAATTATTTTTAATTAATCCCAAGTCATTATGAGAACATTGATTTGTGCAAACTCCAGTGGGATTTGGCTGAAAAGACATCTTTTACAGTGTTTTGCAAGACAATAACAAAAGAACATTCTCTTTGATATTCCCAGGGACTCCTCCCACATTCTCTTGGCATATGGCTCTACTTCCATCCTCACATCCTCTCTAATTTCATGGATAAAAAGAGAAATAAATGTACTTATTATGACTAGCATGGTGTGTTGTATAATTATTGATTATTTATCACGGGTGACAATAAGTTCTTTGCATATTTTTTCTGGGAGAGAGGGCACAGCTGGTAGTTCTTGGGGAGAACTCCTGGCACTACTTGGGAACCATGAGGTTCTGGGGCTCAAACCCAGGTCTCCTCTAAACAAAGTATGGCCTTTGGTCCTTGAGTCATCCACCTCGCCTCGGATAGTTTTGTTTGAGACTCTTCCTGGCCCACTGATGTAGGCATCATTATCATTTCTATTTTTGTAGATGATAAATGAAGACAGAAGAGTAAAAAGTACTTATCGAACATCATACAGTAGAATTTTATTTCATTTTTATATATTATTATCATTTGTTTTTGGACAACAAAACTGAACACTTGCGGTGGTCAAGGGCTTTTCCTGACTATGTGCTCAGGAGTGACCCATAGCAGTGATCAGGGAGCCACATGAAGTGTTAAGGATAGAACTGGGCTCTGCTCCATGCGAAACAAGTGCCTTAGCCCTAGTATTCTCTCTCCAGCCCACAGTGGGAAGGGGACCCTGGTGTTGGGGACTCAGAAACTATTTCTCTTTTCCATGACTGATTTTTGGAGGAGGAAGCACTATTCTCTTGGAGATAATAATTCTGTCTGCAAACACCTTAAAGCCTTAGTTCCAGAGACACTAGAGAAGAAAGTATAGTTTTATGCCCTCCACTCTGCCCCCCCCAGCTCTTAACATGAAAGGGCAAATTTCCCTGAAAGATGGGGTAAAGAGAAAAGGGGACATGGGGGCCTTGAGGCAACTTTGATTTGATGGCTCGTCCCCCTTGCGTTTGCATCAATGCTCTGCTCTGAATGTAAATGTGATATTCCTGGTGGAGCTCTTTCAAATGCCTCAAAGGCCAAACAGGAAGGAGCTAGTCAATGGAATAGTTTTCCAAAGTACACAGCTGTACAACTCAGTCCTGCAGAGTGCATTCATCTTTGCTCTTCCCCAGACTGGCACACACGGACGCTCGATGAGTACATAATCACCGAGCCTGAGATGCTGAGTGTCTGTGCTAGCTAAGTACTCTGGCAAAGGAGGGGAGAGAAAGCCTAGAGCAGCATTTAAGTAGCCCCCTTTATTCTTAAAATAATGTACATTCTTCACTGGTTTCTAGATCTTTTGTGGTGATTGAGTAGGACCGTACTTTTTAGGAGGCTTTTCTCAGGTTAGAATCATAGGGATGTTGTGAGGTAATGTCTGAAAGCACTTTGAGCTCCTTTGAGAAAGGTGCTACATCAATAACACGTATTATTATTTATTATCAGCTGAGAGAGCAACATTGACAGCAGAGGGCTTTGTTTCCTTCCCTGAATGTATGATGCTGTGGCTTGGGGAATGTTCTATCACCTGCTGTCTCTGACTGAGAAGATGGGGCCTCTCCAGTTATGACAGAGGGTTGGGTTTGTGTCACAGATAAAGAGGCAGACTGACAGCACAAGTCAGCTATATCTCCCAAACATGTAGAGACTGCTCTTTGTCCAGGGATTCCTTAACCCATACATAGCAGGTGTAGATGTGTAAAGAATATCACCAATGATTATGTGAAACTTCAAAATTTGTGATGAAATGAGAAATAACAGATTATTTCTCAGGTTTCTGATATTTCTCAGCAGTATCTCCTGAAAGCTTTATAACTCATTTTTCTATGCATATATTATATGGCTAACATAGATCTGAGCAGTGGCACTGCTTTTTCATTTATGGTGAGAATATGGATTTTTTAAAATAAATGACTTTAAAAAAAGAGTAGTGCTCCTTTGGCAGCACATATACTAAAAATCGGAATGATACAGAGATTAGCATGTCCAAAGATTACATCCCGTCCAAGGATGACACAAATTTGTGAAGCATTCCGTATTTTAAAAAACAAGACAAAACAGAAACAAAAATTTAAAAAATAAAAAAGAGAGTAAATGCCAACAAATCCTTTGTTTTTATTTATTTTGTTTTCTGTTGCAGCAATAGGAATCAAATATAGGATCTCACACATGCAAGGCAAGTGCTTTCATGCTGAGCTACCATCTCCAGCCCAATGCAAAGTTGATGAATAATAGTGTAGCCTGTATGAACACTATAGCAATAATCATGAAGGTAGCAGAAGAACGGTTAACATTTGAAAAACGCTCATTCAAAATTTGCACCTTTACCGAGAAGTCAAAAGTACACCTACTCATTTCAAAATAGATAGGTGCTTTAGAGAGAAAGGTAGGGAAGTAGAAAGACACCAGGCCATTAAGACCTTTCTCTTAGACCCAAGAATCAAAAGAAGCTGTAGCAGAAGAGACAAATACACCAGACTTCCTTCTTACTGGGTGTCTTTTCACCCAAGTTATTATGGTAATATCAGCACCTGACATTTATGTGAGATTTCATGGTTTGAAAGCTCTCATACCTGCTTCATGTCATTTGATCTACAAAGCATTTGATCTATATGGCATTTACCCCATATAGAAAGTGAGAGGTGTGATCTCTTGTCTTTGAAAGAGAGGAAAAGTCTGGCTATTGTTGGTTCCACTCACCCAGTAGGGGTTGTATGTCTTATATAAATAGTTTTCAATAGGGCTGACCCTACTGCTGGAGGCTGTGTTTGCCTTCTGGAATCACTGGGAAAACACTATCAACATTCACCACACTTTTCCCAGGGCAGGGCAGGTCCTGTGAATTGAAATGTGTAGTGGAGACAGGTTGTCCTCGTCCAGGGCCATTCCTTTGCAGGGTCTTTGTCTGTCGCAGTCTTGCTCTTGCCAAGTTTAGTACTTGACAACTTTAGCGCAAGACTGTTTGCACTCTGAAATTCTCCCTACCCTTCATACCTAACATCAATCATTTCTTTCTCTATGTCCTAGAATTTCATAGGAATTGAAGTGGTTTTTTTTCTGTTACTAATTGTTTTCTGTTACTAATTTTTTCTGTTATTAATAAAGTCACATATAAAGTGACTTTATTGTTGAATTGTTTCTGTCATTTATACTCTGCCAATGAGCAGGTCGTTAAGGGAAGACATAAGAACTCACTCCTATTTGTGCATACTGCTACCGCTGGCTCTAGGCTTTGTATAAAGCAGCAAGTGAAGGAAACTTTGTAAAGTGGAGAATAAAACATAGACACCAACTATTACCAAGAAAAATGAAATCCTAAGTATGTTGTTTGCACCAAAAACATTTCAAAAAGAATTTATATCTTGTGACTTGTACTCTACATATAAAGTTTTCCGCCCCAATTTGCCCCTCCCGGTTTACATGTTAAAGTTTGTGGCTATCGAGGAGCCCTGGCTGATTCAAATGCTACTATCCTGTGGGACATAAGGCTGATATATATGTATCTCTAATTTTTATTTATTTAATTCATCACTTATTTATTTGTCTATTGTTTTGCTTTTTGAGTCACACATGACGATGCTCAGGAGTTACTCCTGGCTCTGCACTATAGTGCTTGAGTGAGATTTTAATAGGGGAAACGAATACAAATAGAGCAATTTAATAATTTATATGGGAATTATTGATTTTAGACTTAAAATAAAGACTAAATATTCAGGAACATGAATTAGCAGTTTCTTTCTAAGATTTTATGAAATAAGCTATCATTAAGATTTTTAATACTAGGTATTTTCTGAGAGCTTTCCAGTATCAGAATGTGGTTCCCATGTATGCTTGGTTGTCAAGTATTGCACTGATTGAAAATTCTATGGATTTTTCTCATCCTAGGACCTGAATTTTACAAAGAAAAGTGTCTAGCATTATTTCAAGGCAAAACTGTGTTTTTTGATCATGTGCTAAGCCCTGGCTATGTTTTGTTTATTTGTGTAATTACTCCTCTTAGCTGTGAGGATTTGGAAGTGCAGGTATAGGAGCAACATTTGCTTATCTTATTATATTTGTTCCAAATATTGATTTTTAAAAATGCACGCATGCTGTAGTTAGATAGTGACAAGCTAAAGCATTCTTTCACATAACCTTTCTCAATTTCCCATGAAAATACCCTCAAAGAGATCAATATCTTTTAGAAAACAAACACCCTTGGAAACTTCCAAAATGTTTCACAGGGGATCAAAGTACTCAGAGGATGGAAAAACTACAGAAGGAAAAGCCTGTCAAGTGATGGTTTATAAAACAGTGGCAAGTGGATTAAGATGCAGATATAAAGGCTTGTTAAAGGCATATTAAATTCAAGGCCTCTTAAAAGGATTGAAATGAAAAAGAATTGGAAAGGTGGACTGCTGTTGCAGGACACCTAAAAGCCTAGGCCTCTGCATCTGCCCTGGATTGCCTCCTGCAGGTCACTTTGTAGATAGGGGGGGTAATCTAAATGTGGCAGTTTATCTGACCATGTATTCTATGCTGGCTGGTAAAAATATTCTCTCATGCTACCACAATCATCGTGGGACTAGCTAGATCTTACCAGCATATTTGCCTGGCCACGTTGGATCTCTAAGTAATTAGACCAGAGAGAAATGCTGTTTGCCTCCAAGCAAGCAAGCATGGCTCCCTGATAACTCAAAGGCAACTAAAACACAAAACTACCGTGAAGTAGACGAGACTCTTGTGAAGGCTTGGAGAAATATTTAACTGGCATTAGTATTAGTCTTTGGTACAGAGACATGCCATCTCAAAAACCCCATTCTCTACCTTATAAAGGCATTTCCAGGCAGATCTTGGCTCAAGACATTAGGTGAGGTGCTGGGAGAAATTACCTGAGGGCATTTGACCCTCCCTGCCAGGGAAGTTACATTTAGCTTATAACTCCTTCCAGCTCTGCTAGGAGGCTTTGAATTAGCTCTGGGTTCTTGTAAACAGCCAGAAGGTTTCCTGAAGTTGCTACATTTCTATAGAGCTATTTTCCTGTTTTCATCTCTAGATAGCCTAGCCCAAAGTGGGCCGGGCTGGGAAGTTTGAGCAGATTTCTAGCTATAAAATAAGCTGCAAGAAGAAAGAAGCCCCCCTTCTTTTTCCCCCTTTTGCCATTTCGGCTTACCCTTGGCATTTGGCTTCTCCGTCCTCTCCATTCTCTGTTGGGCCTCAACACGTCGTGACAGCCATCTTGGCCTACACCTGGCTGGGGCCTAGCTGGGAACCCAGAGACTGGAGGTTTTCCCTGCTCTTGGATTGTATATTGGAACCTGTGATAGTAAAGGCCTTTTAAAACTGCATCAGATTCCTGAGTCTTCATCCATTCCCGCTGGCTTCTGAGGTAGAAGGGAACTCGCTTCCAAGCACTGTTGGGGACCCCGGCAGAGTCCCCGACAGACTGCTCCCAGAAATTAAAACCAAACATTTTGTGGCTGTGTCCAAAAGTAGGAAGGAGGGTTGGGTAGCTGCTGTCTGCAATTTGAAGGTGCTGATGACGAAAGCTGATGCAGCAGGGACTGCATTTCTGGACTCAACAGAATGGTTGGCTGGTAAGTAGCACACAACCATGTTGCTTGTTTTCTTTAATTTGCCTCTTGGACAAAGTCAGGCACAAAACTGGGTAGTTGTTGTTTTCTGTTAGGTATGTGTCAAAATGTGCCTTCCTCTTCAGCCCAAGCTGAAGAAGCTTTTCTTTCTATATGGAAATACTTCTGATGTCCAGTATGTTCAGAGTTGAATAGTGAGATTGGTATATCCTAATACACATATACACACACACACAAACACACACACTTGCACATGCACTTATACCCCTAGATAAATTTTAGAACGTTTGAAAAATTTAACTTGCAAGGTTGTCAGGCCAGATCTCTTACCATAATATAATAAAAAAGATTTTTGTTGTTGTTGTTTTTTGGGTCACACCCAGTAGTGTTGAACTTTCATAATTTTTTGGAAAACAAGAATTTTTATTTAAACATTTAAAATGGTAATGTTCAGACCCTTAAAGCAGAAAAACTTTTTTCTAACAAATTTATGTAGGAACCAACAAAAAATGTTGCAGATTACTTTAAACATATAAATATGAAATGATATTTCTTATATGTTTGGTATGCTCAAATAGAATTATTGAAGGAGAAGTAATGTCAGTCATTTAGACACTAAATGGCTGAAGAGAAAGTATAGGATGTAAGGTGCTCACCTTGTGTGTAGGAGTCCCTGGATGAACTCCCAACAACTCATATGGTCCTCTGAGCACTACCTGGGTCACTCCTGAGAACAGAGCCAGGAATGGCCCCTGAGCATCTCTCAGGGGTTGAGAAAACATTCAAAGGGACTGGAAAACGTTCCTGGCTTGCTTGAGGTCCTAAAGCTGACCCAGGCCTTCATGGTGCCCACCTCTAGTATCACTGTATCACTGTCTTCCCGTTCATCGTTGATTTGCTCGGCGGGCACCAGTAACATCTCCATATGACCTGTCTCATGCAAGTAGAACCCAAGGGCACCTGCTTGCTCCAGGAACATAAAGAGCCTCAAACCATTCCATCAGGTCATGGGAATGAGGTCTATAACTGTTACTGGTATTTGGCATATCAAATACTACACGGGTAGCTTGCCAGGCTCTGCCGTGCGGGTAGCATACTCTTGTAGTCACCTCAAAATCCAGCATTTATTGATGAACAACGCGGCTGCAAGCTGCCGGGTGAGCCGGGCTGTGATAGGCTGGTCTGCTGGGTGGAGTTCTGACGAGGGGGAAGTCTGGATGTGGAAAATGGAGGTCCTCATGGAGTGGAGTGGATATACTAGAGGTATATCTGGGGCTAAACATTGAATACAGAGAACCTCTGTACACTGGTGACTCCTTCACCAAGAAAAATTCACAAGGAAAGCACAAAGATAAAAAAAAATTTTAAAAGAGGAGAGAGAGAGAGAGAGAGAGAGAGAGAGAGAGAGAGTACAATGAGAAAAGACTCTTGCTTTGCATGTAGCCAGTCTCTCTGGATTTAATCCTCAGCACAAGTGATCCCTGGAGCCTCTTCAGGATCGATCCCTGAGCACAGAGTTAGGAGTAAGCCCTGATCAGGGCTGAACACACAAAATCAAATGATAATTACAAATAATTTTTAAAAGATAAAAAAAAAAGATTTGATCACAGCCCGGCTCATGTGGCAAAGCGGTTCATCAATAATTGCTTGAGTTTTGAGGTGAGTACTAGAGCATCCCACCCTCACGGCAGAGCCTGGCAAGTTACCAGTGTCATATTTGACATGCCAAACACCAGTAACAATTATAGACCTCATTCCTATGACCTGATGGAATGGTTTGAGGCTCTTTATGTTCCTGGAGCGGGCTGATGCCCTTGGGCTATCTCGCATGTGACAGGACGTATTGAGATGTTACTGGTGCCTGATTGAGCAAATCGATGATATACAGGAAGACAGACAGTGATACAGTGAAAAAAATAATGGATTAGATTACAAAATAATTAGATAAAGACTCTAAGAACAGCTTTGGGGATGGGTGGGCAACACCCAGAGGTGCTCACTGATCATTCTTTATTGTGGAGTGATCTCTAAACCTGCTTGAGGAACCAGATGTGAAGCTATAAATTCAAACCCTGGTCCTCCACCTGTGAGGCAAGTGCCTTATCTCCTATACTATCTCTCTGCCTGAACTGGTTATTTTTTAAAATAAATTCAATAAACCAGACAAATGTTTAGCAAAGCTTACAAATAATTAAAAAGATAAGATAAGCATGCATATAATTAGAAATAAGAATAAAGTTATGCTGGCTGTGCATAATCCTATCTGTATACTTTTATATTAATTATGAATAATTGAAATGTAAATAAAGTGCATGATTAATTGTTTAAAATGATGCATCTTCAAAATGAACTTGATAGAAAATATGCATAAATAATATAAAGTCAAGAAATATTTTACCAAGATAATTATACAGTCCATGTACTAAAAAGTATCTCTAGAATAAAAATGGTGGGAATGGGCACAGCTGACAGTGCAGAGGCTTCACCCAGCTCAGTGTTTGAGAGCTAGTCTGTCCGTAGTCAGAGGACGCGGTGCAATACTAAGAAACAGCCCTGATTTCCAACATGCAAGGCATGTTTCTCAGCCCTTTGAGCTATCTCTATGCTCCCAAAATCTATAGAAATTTATTGAGAAAATAAAGGCACTGAGCAAAGGTATGAAGCATTTGGGAAAATTTCAGCATGACTTCTGAGATTCTTAACGCATCTGGGGTCTTACATTGCCCAGATTCCTGAATGTGCATGATAAATGAGAGCCCTATACTGACCCCCTTAGACATATATCTTAGACAAGAAGCTTGGTTGTCAACTCAATGATATCTAAGGTTGTTTGTTACTATCTCATCTGACTTGATGGAGGCTAACACTGATATAAAGAGGTATTCAATAGCACAGGATAAACTACATGAAAACATACTCATTATCTAGAATAATCTGACATGGTAAAGAGGAATTACAGTTAAGAGGGAGAATAAACAAAGTTTAGTTCCATGATTTGCTAAATGAACAAACTGACACTTTAATTCTTCGGGCAACATAATAAAATAATTACACATGATTTAAAGAGTTAAATGAAAAAAAAATAGAGCCATAGTAAAAGAAGAGGTTGAGCCAGGTTAGATGGTTTGATTTTAATGCCTACACCATGTGGGGAGTCCTGAATTTAGTCCCCAAAACCACACAGACCCTTAACCCTGACAAGTAGGGTCTTTCTAGAAAAAATAGAACAATAGTGAATGTGATTACTGAAACTCTGAATAAGACAGAATGCATTTGAGGGGCTTAAAAAGAATTTGGGACTGAAAAACATCATTCCAAAGAAAGTCCACACAATTTAAATTAATAAATGTTGAATTAAATATTAAGGACCATCACCTAGTTGCTACCATTCCTTATATAATTATATACGATTCTACATTGAAAGAATAAAGCCAAATAAATCATTAATTTTTAGCAAAACTCTTACTTTAGCTTGTAAGATCTCATAATAAACACACAAGGTATCATTGGCCAGAGTTAGGAGCTTGGGTACTTATTTGGACTTCTCTGATCATAAACAATGTGAACTCATAGTTATATAGCCTCTGGGAGGAGATTTCTTAATCAGAAAATAAAAGCATTGCATGCGATGATTTCTAAAACCTTTTCCAATTGTTAAATACTGTGAAAATGTAACTTCAATGTAAATAATATAGTCATCCACAGTAATCAAGATATTAAGAAAATATTGTTATCAGGGAATATTAAGTAGTACACAAAACAGACTCATTTAAAGGGAAATCACATATTTATAAAGTATAAATTAAACAAGTTAGTCTTATTTTTCTCTAGAGATTTGAAAGTATGATGCATGCGCATACTTAGATAAAGTGCAGAGAAAATGCGTCAGTATCTTACTAAAGCAAAACTCCAGAATTTCGGTAGTCATAAATTCATACACATGACCTGGTGACCTATTTCTGATGAGTAATTTTTTTTTGCAAATTGTTCAGTAAGCAAGCCAACCCACATAGTAAAAGGATAATATATCATGGAAAAGTATTTAGGTCATTTATTTTGATATGTGAGGTTTGATTTTAATTATTTATGCAATTTCATAGCGTAGTTGTATCTTGCGGTATATTTCTCAAAACTAATGAAGGTGTCTAAATATGAACTCTCAGTAGAGCTTTTGCTGTTAAATTTTTACAGAAACACTTACTTAGTAAAACTTACTGAATTTAAGAATAATTGATATTCCCTAAATCAGTACAGATCTGACGAACCAAATGTGTTTTTAACTTACAAACTAAAGTAAAGGTGTGTTTAAGAATAGCAAATGGAGTCACCACGCGGGATCTCTGCCTTGGCTCTTCTGAGAAGGGCTTCTTCTCAAGGCACCTACAGAGTCTTTGAACTTGGGAATGAAACTCCAGACTTCCAACCACATTTAAAGATGAGAATGGTGCAGCAAAGACAGTAAGCAAGCAGGAGAAGTAAACATCTGTCACAGGTGGGAACATGATTGTCAATAAACATTTATGAATCTGCTCTCTGGGTTAGGCACTCTACTAGAACTCAGAAATGGAAAGGTAACCCCAAATTACCTTTACTCTCATGCCCAGTCTTGTGTGAAGAGAACTATCTGTGTAAGCCAGATTAATAAGGTTAAATTACTTTAAAATTTTTATTATTAATTAATTCTATTTTTCTTGTGTGTGGGAGGGTTGGGTCTAATTTGGTGGTGCTCAGGGCTTACTCCTGGCTCTGTTTAGGAATCACTCCTGGAGGTGCTCAGGGGACTATATGTGGTGTTGATGACTGAACCCCAGTTGGCAGGAGCCATACTATCTATTTGGCACCAAGGTTGCGCTATTTTATTTACAATATAGAAAAGTTTTAGCTTGAGACATAGTACAATGGGTAGGGCATTTGTACTTGATCCCCCAAGCGCAAAGCCAGGAGGAACCCCTGAGCATTCTAGGTGTACCCCTGCCCCCAAAAGGAAAGGAAAATTTCAATCTCCAATCAGTAGAAATTTCCTTCTTCATTCTGAGTTGGCTGTCATTGGCATCCACTTCTCTCATCATCAGTTCATTTCCTTCTAGGATTGCAGACTTTCTGCTGGATCCTAGTATTTAATACAAGAGAGAGTAGAGGATCACACAAGAAGTTCCTGGGTGAAGTCAGGAAGTAACATATACTGCTTCTGCTCACATACTATTACCCAAAATGTGGTCATAATGTCATATGTAACTGCCAGGGAAGCTGAGAAACATGGATCAACTTTGTAGCCAGGAATGGAAGTTATACTTTCTAGTGAATTCATTTGGAGCTTACCATAGTGTGTAGGGGAAAAATAGGGAACCCAATTAGTGCATGATTACAATTGCAGAGATGGGATGCAATGTGTAGTGGAGGGCAAAGGAGAGAGGTCTCTGACTGTTGTAAGCTTCCATAGAGCAGAAATTCCATTAAAGGAAAATCCGGCACTGAGGGCAGGAATGGGTTCAATAAATTTTAATAGAAATAAGAGGAAACAAAGCTATCTTGAGTTTCATTAACCAAAGCAATCAATTTTGTTTTCCTTGGGGATGGTCAAGAGAAGAACCCCTTGAACGTTGCGATGCCATGCTCATCTGGCCCAGTGTGCTGTGGCCTACCAGGGCTTCCCTGATACTGTTAGACATGGTGGTACTTGGAGGTCTTCATACTGCACTCAGAGCCACTTTGATTTGGTCTATGTCCCCCCAAAAATCTATGGCTACTTCGGTCTATGTCCTTGGCCTGAGAATCAGTTTTTCAATAAATTTTTTTTAGAACATTGTTAATTCACAGATTTTTTTTAACATTTTATTATACCACCGTGAGATATACAATTACAATGCTGTTCACGCTTGGGGGTTTTGGTCACACAGTGTACCAGCACCCCGCCCTCCACCAGTGCCCCCAGCCACCACCCATGTCCCCAATTTCCTCCCCTCCCACATACTGCCTAAATGGCAGGTTCTTTATCTCCTCTCCTCTCCTCTCTCTCTCTCTCCTCCTTCTCCCACACATTGTGAGTTGCACTCACGTACACTTAGAAGCCATCATTTGCATTTTTTTGTCTGTATTTAATGCTCAGTTCTATGTTAGCTGTATTATGGATTCACCACCAGGATCTCACCATTCTACAAAGAAGTGATCATTGATGTCAAAGAGGGGTTCGACAGGGTGATACCATTTCACCAAAACTCTTCAGTGCCACCCTCGAGAACATCATGAGACAATTAGAATGGGAAGGAATGGGAGTGAAGATAGATGGTCGGCAACTACACCACCTCCCTCCGCTGATGACATCGTTCTAATAACACCAAACATTAGCCAAGCGGCACAAATGCTGGCTGACTTTGACCGAGAATGTGGAAAGGTAGGTCTACAGCTGAATCTGAAGAAAACTATGTTCATGAGAAATGAACTAGTTCCAGAGGCCCCATTCTCTCTCAATGGAACAAACATCTCTGAATGCAGCAGTTATGTGTACCTAGGTCGAGAAGTCAACATGATGAATGACCTAAAACCTGAGCTGCGCAGGAGGAAGAGAGCGGCATGGAATGCCTTCAAAGGCATCGAAGAAATAGCTAAAAGGACAAAGAACCTCCGGCTCGGGGCACATCTCTTCGACTCCACCGTTCTCCCTGCATTAACATACGCCTCAGAGACCTGGGCCCTACGAAAGCAGGATGAGAAAGCTATTCGGGTCTCCCAGAGAGGCATCGAAAGAGCTATGCTTGGAATATCACGTCTCACTCAAGTGAGAGAAGGAATCCGGAGTTCTGACCTCCGTCGCTATTCCAGAATCAGGGACGCTGTCTCGTTTGCCAAGGCATCGAAAATCAGATGGGCTGGACATGTAATGCGATTTGGAGACAACCGTTGGACTAGAGCCATTACCGACTGGATCCCACGGGATGTCAAAAGATCACGTGGCCGCCCACCTACAAGATGGTCAGACTTCCTTGTTAAGACCCTGAAGGAACGGTTTGAGGCTCTTCATATTCCTGAATCAACCAGATGCCATTGGGCTACATTGGCACGTGATAGGGTCCAATGGAAATGTTACTGGCGCCCGCTCGAGCAAATCGATGAGTAACGGGATTCAAGTGATCAAGTGATCTATGTTAGCATCAGAACTTTAGACATTTATTCACACATGTTCCCTTCTCTATCTAAACTAACCTCCTGACTCCCACGCTTGTGGTAATTTCCACTTTCTCGTAAGATCACCTAGTATATTTATGTCATGCAAATAAATGCAGTCATTCTATGTCTCTCTCTCTTTCCTTCTGACTAATTTCACTCAACATGATTCTTTCCATATCCATCCATTTATAGCAAAATTTCATAACTTCATTTTTTCTGACAGCTGCATAGTATTCCATTGTGTAGATGTACCATAGTTTCTTTATCCAGTCATCAGTTCTCGGGCATACTGGTTGTTTCCAGGTTCTGGCTATTGTGAATAGTGCTGCTATGAAAATAAAAGTGCGGATTGTGTTTCCTCTGTGTGTTTTTGGCTTTCCAGGGTATATTCCCAAGAGCGGTATGGCTGGGTCAAAGGGAGCTCAATTTCTAGTCTTTGGAGGAATGTCCATATTGTTTTCCAGAAAGGTTGTACAAGTGGACATTCCCACCAACAGTGTATGAGAGTCCCCTTTTCCCCACATCCACGCCAGCACTTGTTGCTTTTACCCTTTTGGATATGGGCCATTCTCTGTAATTCACAGATTTTTGTAAACAAAAAATACACTTTAGTCAGTTTCAGCTACCGGCAATATTTTGAATTTAGTGTTATATTATAGTCAGTAGGTCTTATTCAGATTTCTCCCATTTTGCATTCATTTCTTTTTACCCCTATTCACATTTCTCCCATTTTGTATTCATTCCAGTCTCCAGCCCCCCAGATTAATCCAGTCTCCAGCCTGGCTTGTCAGAAACCCAGCCTACAAGGACCCACCACGCAGAGACCCGCCCTTCAGAGGAGAATATTTCAAGCACAGGAATGCTTGAGCCTAAGACACAGGTACACCCGGCAGAGCAGAAACCAGCTTTCCCCGTTGCCTGGCCAAGCGGCCGCGATTTACCTCCAAATTACCGTAAATATTCAACCCACCCTCTAAGAGAGTCCCACAAAGTAATGAGAATATAGCGCCCGCATGGCAGAGCCTGGCAAGCTGTCCGATGCGTGTTCGATATGCCAAATCCAGTAGCAGAAATGTTTATTTTCCTGACCCCGAAAGAGCCCTTAATACGGCAGCAGTAAGAAAGGCAAACAAGCAGTGCCTGACAAAATTTCATGGCCATCCTAGGCTGCCAAAACGAAGGACTAAAATGACTGTCTGTACTTTCAATGCATGTACACTGGCATCGGAAGCATATATTGAGGATCTGATTCTGCAAGCAAAAAGATCAAGTACGACATCATTGGTCTGACTGAGACAAGGAGGCATCAGTTGCATCATGCTGTCTTTGACACGGAGAAGAATTGTTCCTTGGAACATCGCGACAAAAGAGGCATCGGTGGTGTTGGTGTCCTTGTCAACACGAACATGGCCGTAAACATTGATTCATTTGAATGCCTTACAAACCGAATAGGACGATTACACTTGAAGAGATGTGTCCCACTGCCAGCAATTTCTATCTTCATTGTCTACACACCAACATCCACATACAAAGAAGATGAAATTGAGAAATTCTACATGGAATTGGAGGGAGTTCTATAAAAAAGATCACACCTTCTACAAGATCATAGTCGGTGATTTTAATGCCAAGATAGGACCAAGAAGATCAGCTGAAGTACTCCACATTGGGACCCATGGCCTAGAATTGAGCGAACAGGGTGAGAGACTATCTGAGTTCATCATGTCCACCAAGACCATTCATGGGAACTCACAGTTCCAGAAAGCTGAAGCGAAACGTTGGACATGGGAATCTCCTGGCGGACAGTTCCACAATGAAATTGATCACATCATATTCAATCGACGGTTTTGTCTGACCGATGTAGCTGTCGTCCCCAAATTCCAAACAGGATCAGACCACCGTCTTCTTTGTGCAAAATTCTACTTCCCGCAATGGGAGAAAAGGCTGCAAAGTTTAAGAAGAGAACTCCCAGAACGACCACCAACTGGGAGCTCTTTGGCACCATTGCAGCAACATGGGAAGATACCATCATTGGCGACATTGATGAAGAATACAACCGACTGGTTCAGCACCTCCATTATTGTGTGAAGAATGCTGAGAGAGAGAAAGACACAAAAGGACGCCTGTCTTCAGAAACTCTCGAGCTCATTCGCCAACGTGGCAAGGCGCTAGCCTCAGGAGACCAAATGCTAACATCTAAGCTTGCTAAGCAGTGCAGAGAAGCGATAAAAGAAGACCTCAAAGACAGAAGAGCAGAAATACTGGAAGATGCAGCAGAAGCCAGGAAAAGCATTCGCACTGCCCACCTGTCCTTTGCCAACTATAAGACCAAGATGACTGCCCTTCGACGCCCTGATGGATCTATCACATCTTCCAGAAAGGCAATGGAGAAGATTATCCAGGACTTCTACTCAAATCTCTTTGATAGCCACATCCACCTGCCCACATACCAAATTCCACAGGATGGATATGTCATTCCCAACGTTCTCCCTACTGAAATCCGACATGCTATCTCGTCAGTAAAGAAGGGAACAGCACCAGGCCCAGACAAAGTCAGACCCGAACACCTGAAGAATCTGCCGTCGGTACTCATCAATACACTAGCTCGGCTCTTCACACGCTACCTGTCCGAATGCAAGGTGCCCTCCCAATGGAAAACCAGTAGGACAGTTCTACTGTTCAAGAAGGGAGACATTCACAACATCGGCAACTATCGCCCCATCTGCCTGTTGTCTGTCATCTACAAGCTGTTTACACGAGTCATCCTGAACAGGATTAGCAGAACACTAGATGAAGGACAACCATGTGAGCAAGCAGGCTTCTGGAAAGGATTCAGCACAATGGACCATATCCACACGGTAACCAAGCTCATTGAGGTTTGTAGGGAGGACAAGATGCCGCTCTGTCTCACGTTCATTGATTTACAGAAAGCCTTTGATTCTGTGGACACTGAAGCAGTCATCGAAGCCCTAGCCAAACAGGGTGTTCAAACCCAATACATCAAGATCCTTCGTGAGCTGTATTACGGATTCACCACCAGGATCTCACCATTCTACAAAGAAGTTATCATTAATGTGAAAAGAGGGGTTCGACAGGGTGATACCATTTCACCAAAACTCTTCAGCGCCACCCTCGAGAACATCATGAGACAATTAGAATGGGAAGGAATGGGAGTGAAGATAGATGGTCTGCAACTACACCACCTCCGCTTCGCTGATGACTTCGTTCTAATAACACCAAACATTAGCCAAGCGGCACAAATGCTGGCTGACTTCGACCGAGAATGTGGAAAGATAGGTCTACAGCTGAATCTAAAGAAAACTATGTTCATGAAGAATGAACTAGTTCCAGAGGCCCCATTCACTCTCAATGGAACAAACATCTCTGAATGCAGCAGTTATGTGTACCTAGGTAGAGAAATTAACATGATGAACAACCTAAAACCTGAGCTGCACAGGAGGAAGAGAGCAGCATGGAATGCCTTCAAAGGCATCGAAGAAATAGCTAAAAGGACAAAGAACCCCCGGCTCTGGGCACATCTCTTTGACTCCACCGTTCTCCCTGCATTAACATACGCCTCAGAGACCTGGGCCCTATGAAAGCAGGATGAGAATACTATCCGGGTCTCCCAGAGAGGAATCGAAAGAGCTATGCTTGGAATATCACGCCTCACTCAAGTGAGAGAAGGACTCCGGAGTTCTGACCTCCGTTGCTATTCCAGAAACAGGGATGCAGTCTCGTTTGCCAAGGCATCGAAAATCAGATGGGCTGGACATGTAATGCGATTTGGAGACAACCGCTGGACTAGAGCCATTACCGACTGGATCCCACCGGATGTCAAAAGATCACGTGGCCGCCCACCTACAAGATGGTCAGACTTCCTTGTCAAGACCCTGAAGGAACGGTTTGAGGCTCTTCATATTCCTGAATCAACCAGATGCCATTGGGCTACATTGGCACGTGATAGGGTCCAATGGAAATGTTGCTGGCGCCTGCTCAAGCAAATCGATGAATAACGGGATTCAAGTGATCAAGTGATCAAGTGACTTCGGTCTATGTCCTTGGCCTGAGAATCAGTTTTTCAATAAATTTTTTTAGAACATTGTTAATTCACAGATTTTTGTAAACAAAAAATACACTTTAGTCAGTTTCAGCTAATGGCAATATTTTGAATTTAGTGTTATATTATAGTCAGTAGGTCTTATTCAGATTTCTCCCATTTTGTACTCATTTGTTTTTACCCCCTATTCATTTTTGATCACATATATAGGACCATGCAACTACAAAATGAAATGAAAAATCCATTTCATAGGACCCCTCCCAGCTTCCCATTTCTGATCTCTGGAGACTACAATTTTGACTTATTTCTGAAATGCTGTCATTTAGGTGTTCTACAAATATAACAGTAAAGTATATAAAAACAAACCAAATGGGGACTGCAGTGATAGTCCAGTGGGTAGGGTGTTTGCCTTGCATGCAGTAGACACATGTTTATCCCCAGCATCCCGTATGGTCCTCTGATCCCACCGGGATCAATTCCTGAGAGAAGAGCCAGAAGCAACCCCTGAGCATCTTTGGGTGTGACCCATAAAGTGAAAATGAACAACAACAAGCATAGACTTTATAGAATCTTTGGGGGTTGATCTATTTTCAGTTAGCATGATTTCCTAAGGGTTCATTTAAGCTTTCACAACAGTCCCTTCCTTTAGATGTCTGAATCGTACTCTATGGCATAGACATACCACAATGTACTTAACTTTAGTTCAGGTGAAGGACATCCAGGAGAAGTACAGTTTGGGGACATTAAAAGTAAAACTCCTATGAGGAATTTTTTTTGCAAGGACATACACTGCTAAGTACCCAGGAGTTCAGTTTGGTAAGGCAATATGAAGCAGTATAAGTAAGTTATTAGGAAATTGAACCAGCTCTTTTCTAGAGCGGCTACACTCTTTTTGCATTCTCACCAGCAATCAATGAGAAGTCATTTTCCAAATGCTGCCAGTGTTTTGTTTTAACACAATTTTTCAATTCACTATTATTTTTATATTGCTGGTTCTCCTTATGTTTCTCTGATTATAAATTATACCAACGATCTCTTCCTGCACTAATTTGCTATTTTTATATAAGAACCCCAGTATTTTTATTTATTTATTTATTTATTTATTTATTTATTTTTTAACGTTTTATTATACCACAGTGAGATATACAATTACACGTTGTTCAAGCTTGGGGTTTTGGTCACACAGTGTTCCAGCACCCCACCCTTCACCAGTGCCCCTCAACCACCACCCATGTCCCCAATTCCCTCGCGCCCTCCCACATCCTGCCTAAATGGCAGGTTCTTTATCTCCTCTCTCTCTCTCCTCCTCCCTCTCCTCCTTCTCCCACACATTGTGGGTTACACTCACGCAATTAGAAGCCATCATTTGCAATTTTTTGTCTGTATTTAATGCTCAGTTCTATGTTGGTATCAGACCTTTTGACATTTATTCACACATGCTCCCTTCTCTATCTTACCTAACTGACTCCCAGCCGCTTGTGGTAATTTCCACTTTTGGTAAGATCACCTGGTATATTTATGTCATGCAAATAAATGCAGTCATTCTATGTCTCTCTCTTTCCTTCTGACTAATTTCACTCAACATGATTCTTTCCATGTCCATCCATTTATAGGCAAATTTCATAACTTCATTTTTTCCTGACAGCTGCATAATATTCCATTGTGTAGATGTACCAAAGTTTCTTTATCCAGTCATCAGTTCTCGGGCATACTGCTTGTTTCCAGGTTCTGGCTATTATGAACAGTGCTGCTATGAAAATAAAAGTGCGGATTGTGTTTCCGCTGTGTGTTTTTGGCTTCCCAAGGTATATTCCCAGGAGTGGTATGGCTGGGTCAAAGGGGAGCTCAATTTCTAGTCTTTGGAGAAATGTCCATATTGTTTTCCAGAAAGGTTGTACAAGTCGACATTCCCACCAACAATGTCTGAGAGTCCCCTTTTCCCTGCATCCATGCCAGCACTTGTTGCTTTTACCCTTTTGGATATGGGCCAGTCTCTGTGGTGTGAGGTGATATCTCATTGTTGTTTTGATTTGCATCTCTCTGATGATTAGTGATGATGAGCATTTTTTCATATGCCTTTTGGCCATTCGAATTTCTTCCTTGTCAAAGTTTCTGTTCATCTCTTCTCCCCATTTTCTAATGGGGTTGGCTGTTTTTTCTTATATAGCTGTACCAGTGCCTGATATATCCTGGATATTAACCCCTTATCAGATGGGTATTGGGTGAATATTCTTTCCCATTCTGTGGACTGTCTTTCTATCTTGGTCACTGTTTCTTTCAAGGTGTAGAAGCTCTTCAATTTCATGTAGTCCCATGTGTTTATATTTTCTTCTAGTTGCTTTGTTAATGGTGTTTCACCTTTGAAGATGTCTTTAGCTTTAATGTCATGGAGGGTTTTTCCTATATTTTCTTCAACGTACTTTATGGAATCAGGTCTGATATTGAGATCTTTAATCCATTTTGATCTGATTCTTGTGCAAGGTGTTAGACACAGGTCCAAATTCATTTTTTTACATGCAGCTGTCCAGTTTTCCCAGCACCACTTGTTAAAGAGGCTTTCCCTTACTCCAGTTTGGACTATTTGCACCTTTATCAAAGATTAATGATTATGTCTTTGAGGGTGTGTGTCAGGATACTCAACTCTATTCCATAGGTCCACAGGTCTGTTTTTATTCCAGTACCATGCTGTTTTAATTACTGCTGCTTTGTAGTACAGTTTGAGGTTGGGAAAGGTGATGCCTCCTATCTTCTTCCCAAGGATTGCTTTAGCTATCCGTGGGGGTAGATCCCCAGTATTTTTATCTGTAATGCACATTTGAAAACTTTTCTAGTTCTCACAATGTCCTATACTCTTTTATTAATGCTTACTTAATTTTGGAAAAAGTCCTATGAACCCTTCTATAACTCTTCAAGCTTCAGTTAACCTTTCCTGAGCCTCTAAATTAAAAATGTATTTCTGTCTTTTTTATTTTTTTTATTATTAGTATTTATTTTTTGCTTTTTTTGGGTCACACCCGGCAAAGCTCATGGGTTTCTCCTGGCTCTGCATTCAGGAATTACTCCTGGCGGTACTCAGGGGACCCTATGGGATGCCAGGGATCGAACCCAGGCCAGCATGAGTCAGTGGCGTGTAAGGCATACACCCTACCAGCTGGGCCATCGCCTCCGGATTTCTGCCTTTTTAGGGCTCTAGATCATTTATTCCCTGTTATGGTACTTATATGAACACTTTAATTAAGGTACTAAGCTTTTGTGCTTCCCACTGAATGATGCTTCCAAGGGAACAGATTGTCTTACTATTTTTTCCACCCCCAAACTGAATATGGTGATTGGTCAATTTAAATATCCAATAAATGCTATCAGTAACTTTGATTATGTATACTATGTTATGTATGTTATGCATGTTATATATGTTATGTATGTTATGTTATTTTATGCTATGTTGTCACTTGTATCACTTGCCTCCCGTTGTTCATCAATTTGCTCAAGCGGGCATCAGTAACAGTAACATCTCCATATGTCCTATCACGTGCTAGTGTAGCCCAAGGACATCTACTCTCTCCAGGAACACGTAGAGCTTCAAACCATTCCTTCTGGTCATGCTATATTATGTTATACATGCTCCCAGAAGGATTTCTATGTCATGTCATGTCATACCATGTTCCAAGAAGGATCTGTGTATTTTTTGGCTAGCATGGTACCAGATATCTTCACAAATGAGGTTTCATTTGGGGTATCACAAGCCCTATAGAGTATAAATTTTTTTTATCTCTATTTTGAAAATAACAAAGCAGACAACCTGAGAATTAAGTTCTTTGAAAATGAAGAACCCAGTAAGGTAAAACAGATTCAGGCATGGGTTTCGTCAGTGTTGTGTCACAGTTGCCTAGAGGGGGCGCAACTGAGTTATAGACGGTCCCTTACACCTTGATGTTACACCTGGCTCTTGTTTCTCTCACTGGCTGTTACAGAATCAGCATTCTACTGAATGGAGTGCCACCCCTGGCCCAAAAACCATTCTCCAGAAATCTTCTTGGAGAAGATTTTTCTTTCATGCCCAAACTTTGTTCTCAATGCCAAACCAATCACTGTGGCCAGAGGGGCAGGGCATTTTAATGAATCAAAACAAATCTAACCACAACCTGAACCCCCCCTTAAATCACTAAATTACATACTCCAAGAAAGGAATTGGTTCCCTGAAAGCAAAGATATGCGTAGACAGCAGACTAAACTAATAGTGGCCTATGAAGAGAATATGATAGCCCCTGCTGAAAATAATCTGAGATTGAGATTTATTCGGTAACACCAGAAATTGAGAAACTAGTTTGATTGTCACTTTGACTGGTGAGTACTATTATATTGTCACTTTTACAGCTCTAGAAACAGAAGCTTGAATCAGATAATTTGCCCTACTCAGCCCTAGGTCAGCTTAATACAAAACAATGTCTGTGTGAACTCCAAAGTTCATAGCCCCAATCACTAGGATACAAATCCTTCCAGTGAATGTCTGAATCGGGAATATGAGAGAAAACCAACTTAAAGGGGTGCTCAGTGCAGCTACCTAAATGGAAGAGGCATTTATGATCCAATTCCATGCTCAAAAGATTACAGAGAAGATGAAGAAGTTTAGAAAGGCCTTATCTTAAACTTGTCTTCTTAGCTTTTGATATGCTGTTGTGTTGAGATAATCTGCTGATGTAGGGATTATGCATTGAAAGATGTTAGTACCTTCCCTGGTCATCAATCAATAGAATCATGTAGCTTTTTCTCCTGTTTTGCAATCTGTGAAGTTTCTAGAATTTCCAGATGTATCCCTGGCAGTCTGTAATCTAATTGCTACCATATTGGGGAGGAGACTGATACACAAGTACTGCCTGGTAATGCTGAGACTGTTATTCTCCTCTGACCTGATGGAGCCCTGTACCCATTTCAGGGCTCCAGGTTACAACTCTGCTCACTTTCTCCCAGAGGTGAGTCCAGCCAGACCTTACTCCTCTATACTCAGAACAAGACTGGCTGCATCTCTTCACGTTTGCCCCTTGAGATGCTGGCATTTTTGCGGGCAAGTTTAGAAAAGAAATCTGTGACTGGAATCCTGAAATTTCCCCTTTTTTCTAAATGAAGAAGACAAAAGGAAAGAAAAGAAAATAGTACCTGCCATAGGAGGAGAATTATGGACATTGATGGAGCAAAGCAAACACTGACGAAGGGGTTGGTGTTGGAAAATTGTATGCCTAAACCAATCATGAATAACACCGTAACACTGTGATTCACAGTAATCCAATACAAAAATAACGTGAAGAAGACATTTTGAAAAAAGGGATGATCACAAAAAGTGTAGTCAAAGTTAATTTAGGTCATTCAAAATTGGCTATTTAAAATAAATTTGTCACTTCAGTTGTCAGCATTGTGTTAGAGGATATAGGGTGAAGAGTTTAAATCCTTTAAATAGTTTCAAATAGTCACCCAGGGTGACACAGGTTCCCCTGAGCCTCCCCTGAAGTTCAACATGGAGTTAATATATGAGTGTCGGAGGTAATTATTTTACAGTATAGCAATGCTAAACTATTACAAACATGTTTATATGTTCCTCACCAAGTTCCTCACCAAGGAAAGATGAACATTTAACATATGCTATTTTAGGTACAGAGGAGGGTATAGGACTGTATAAAAATTCATTCTGAAAGTCCATAAGACAAAGGAAAAGAGGGGCAGGAGCCATAGCACAGAGGCTAGGGCATTTGCCTTGTACTCTGTGGACCAGGGTTTGATGCTCAGCATTTCTTATGGTCCTGAGCACCTCCAATAGTAATTCGTGAGTGCAGAGCCAGGAATAACCCCTGAGTATCTCCGGATGTGACCCCAAAAAGAAACTACAGCATTTCAATTTACCTTGGTAAAATATATGTAATTCTGTGTAAGTTCAGTTTTATTACTGAATTTCTCAAATGTTAAATTCTTCTAAAGTTGTTAGTTTGGGTTATTATCTTTCATATGTGAAAATTCCTTTTGCAAAAAAAAAATTTTTTTTCTTATTGTTATGTTCTGAGATCTTTATTTTAACTCTTTTTTGGACCTCTCTATGTTTTCAACTAAAGAGTAAGGGAAATCTCAGTCTTGTTGCAAAATGAAAGATACGTATCATTGTATCACTGTATCACTGTCTTCCGTTCATCATCGATTTGCTCTAGCGGGCCCCAGTAACATCTCCATATGTCCTGTCTCATGCCAGTAGAGCCCAAGGGCATCTGCTTGCTCCAGGAACATAAAGAGCCTCAATCCATTCCAGAATGAGGTCTATAATTCTTACTGGTATTTGGCATATCAAATACAACACGGGTAGCTTGCCAGGCTCTGCCGTGCAGGTAGCATACTCTTGTAGTCATCTCTAAGTCCAGCATTTATTGATGAACCGAGCAGCCACAGGCGGCGCGGGAGCTGGGCTGTGATAGGCTGGTCTGCTAGGTGGAGTTCTGAGGAGAGAGAAGTCCGGATGTGGAAAATGGAGGCCCTCATGGAGTGGGGGGTCGTCTGGCTTGTTGCAAGGCTCTGCTGGGGTGGTGAGCCAGGGTTAGAACCCACCATCCCTCCTGGGAGCCTCGTGAAAGATACGTGATTTTATAAAATAGGAAAGTTTAAAAGAGGTGGAACTATGTCCTTGTATCCTTATGTCTAACTGGTAATGTCAATTATTTTCTGTATTTAATGTCCTAGTAATATAAAATTTAAGCTCTCTAATTGCTTCTATTATCAAGTAATAGGATTCTACAGAGATAACTTGTGTCAGGGTCCATTTGATTGGCTCCTAAAGACCACGTGGCTCTTTAGCGCCCCCTGGCTATTGCTTACTGAGGCCTCTGTTAACGTAGTTTAGCTTGCTTAATTCCTTAAAAACGTTACCCCTTTTCTCTTTCTCTTTTTATTCTAGTGAAGCAGAGTGACTATATTTACTTAAATAAACAGAAAAGAGTTTTTATTAATAAGGGAATTTCCTGAACACTTTCAGTATCAAAACTTTTTTTTTTTTAAAAACTTTATAGTAGCAAAATATTCCACACTTTTCCTTGTCTTAGTTACCAAATTAACCAAATACAAAATTTTTATTGCAGGCGTCAGGTGGAAACGTAAAGTGATACCCTCGAAATTCTGATTTATAGTCTCAATTTACCACTTTTCTTATTGAAAACTACATATTTTCCATATGTGCATTTGTGTCTTTATATTTAATTCCCTGACTCCCTCAATATTAAAGCAAACCAAATGCCCAATATGTAAAAAGCAAGGAATACAGATTTTTCTCCATAAGTGACTTACTTTTTTTTAGTTTTCAGGACGCAAGAGAGAAAATCAGAAGAAAAAAACCACAGTAAAAATGTGCTAAATTCAACACATTTATATAATATGTGCTCAAATCATTTTATCTGTTTTTCTCCATTTTAGCAAACTCCACTTTCCCATGCAGTATCAAACCAGATGTAAAACAGGAGAAGGTAAAAATTCCTGAGCCTGAAAAAAATAATTGCAGCAAAGATCAAGCATATCACTGTAATGAGATGAAAGGAGACTTACCTTGCTTTGTTCAAGTATACGCTGTGTTTGACCCAATTTAAAAACAGATGAGACTTTGTGCATGTTAGACGCTCTTGGTTCTGTGGGGAAGCTAAGAGCAGATGCTACAGATAGAGAAAACAGGGTGATAAGAGGCCTGGCCACCAGGCCAGCTCCCGGGAGGCTGAGTGACACTAAAGTCACTATAGACTGCAGCAGGAATCATCTGAAGTAAAACCAGTTTCATCCATAAGGACTTGATTTTGATTACGAAAAACTTCACAGAGTAGCAGAAAAGAAATCAGAGCCAAAACAACCTTCGGAGTATTATAAATTAAATACAGGCATAAAGATACACGTGATAACCTTTAAATGTATGTATTGCAATCCAGGATGTGTAAGAGAAGGAAGAGAGAGAGAGAGAGAGAGAGAGAGAGAGAGAGAGAGAGGGGGAGAGAGAGAGAGAGAGAGAGAGAGAAGAGATAGAGGTGAGGGGAGGGAATCAGGGGCAATGGTGGTGGGAAATGGGCGCTGGTGGAGGGATGGGTGCTGGAACACTATATGACCGAAACCCAAACATGAACATCTTTGTAACTGTATGTCTCGTGGTGGTATAACACAATATTTTTAAAAAATGAAAGTAATCGGCCATTGTTTACGGAATACTGCAAGGGTGTGGTGCTACACCCAAAGCTGAGTTAAAAAGAGCAATAGGGGAGAACAGAAAGAAATTCATATGACTGAGGGAATGGGTAAAAGAGGAGACCGAGCAGGGAAGAGGAACCTGAATGAAGACTCAAAAGGTTGCGATAAGCAATTTCCGAGGAGGGACTAGAACCCTACGAAGATTTCAGTAAAAGAAATGAGAAGCTCAGATTTACATTTTGAAAAGAAGGGGTGTTGTGAGAGTGAGCCACTGAAGGACACTTAGAAACCACAAAAGCTCAGGAACGGGGTCTGACTGCTGAGGAAAGAGCAGTCTTGGGAATGGACCAGGTTACCAGCTCATATGGGAAGGGGAAATATTAAGAACAGCTTGATAATTGGGTGTAAGAGAAGAATTTGAGGGCTGGATGTTTTTCTTTAGATTATTGGCAAAAGTGATTGATCTGAAATACTTTAGTGCTCAAATATCTGGGATCGCATATATGTATTTGTCTTTCACTATTTGTATGGAATTGCAGAGAAAACAATTCTAGCCTCCTTTCCAGAAGTTTGGTTAGATCTGAATTAGCTTAGATTTTTGTTTTGAATTTTGTTTTGGACCCCACTCCCGTGGTGCACAGGGTGTATTCCTGACTCTGCTCAGGGATTTCTCCTGGCAGAGTCACTATATGCAATTCTATCACCATACTATCTCTCCAGCCCCAGGATCAGAATTAGCCTGGGTTATTGAAGGCATATTTGGTTTGCAATGTCTCTATCCTCTCTGGAATATTAAAAGTATACCTGAATGTGTATAACTGTGCCGAAAACATACACGTTGACATCTGAGAGAAACGTTAATTACTACCTAATGGTTTTCAGTGGAATTGGTCTCGATAGTGCTATCTAAACCATTACTTTTGTTATTCAAAAGTAATTTTTAGGGATTTAAATTTGTTATCTTCAAGAACTAGGTTTCTGGTGGTTCTAGAGAAATAATTTGTTGAAATTAATAAAGAAATTTCATGTTCTCTGGGACGTTGTATGCTGCTAAGGTGTTAAATCTTTGTCCATTAACTTATTAAATTATCAATTTATGAATCTTATGCAGAACTATATCCAAATTGAATGTTTTGCCAATATTAATACTCTACTGGTGGTTCTAACAAAGAGTTCTCTTTCAGGGACAGGACATTTTCCTTGGGGAAGTAAATAGAGTCAGTGATTTACTGATAAAGCCACCCAGTATATACATCATCTCTGTCCCATATATCAACGTCACAGGCAACAGCTTGCCTTACTAAGTGATTCTGCAGCGTGTTCCAAAGTGTATTTTGTTTAGCAATCAGATCGAAATACGAACATGCATACTTTCTAGCATGGCCTGAGTCGTCTTTTAAAAATCTTTAATCGCACAATTAATTTGGGTGATGTATATGGAATCACTTCTGTTATTAAAATCTTCCCCCAACCCCAACATTAACAAATAATTAATAAATTAATTATTGTCTGCTTTTAAAAGGTTAGAACATATGCAATTTGTATGTACTTACTATGCCACATTTGTGTTTAAAATGCTCTTCTTTTTACCAATTAGGAAAGTTCCCATATTTGAGGATTTTTCTACCTGACCCATTTTTTTAATTGGCATGAATTTTCAAAATGGTTGGAGAACACAGGGTGCCTTTTTGCTTCTATGTATTAAGTGTCATGAAACAGCCCCTCCAAATCCTTGTACATGAACTGTGGAATTAATGAGTGATGGCTTTGTGAAAATTTACATGGGGGTGAATAGAAAACCGTAAAGGAAAAGGGTTTCTTTGATGCTGACTGACAGCTAATGACAGCACTTTCCATCCTGGTCTGAAAAAAGACGCTTTACGAGTTGGTAGCTCACTTTAACGTCTTTGTAGCTTGATCCCGGAAAAGACTGGAGGGAGGTAATTCTAAGGACACAGATTAAAAAAAAATTAAGAGGAAGTGAACTTTTTAAAAAATCATCTTTTAAAAACCAATTATTGATTTTCTTCTTGTGTTTGGGAGGCAGGCATTTTAGTGAGTTCCATTTCAAACTGTTTCTCTGTGGCAGTGGGTTCTGCTATGTACATAATCTTCTGTAAGGAATTCTACTTGCAGCATATTTTTCTTCAAAGGCTTTGCATTTCTGCATAAAAAGCTTATTAATTATTTGTAGCTGCTTGTCATCGTGTTCTGATAATAGAAGACTGGTCAAGGATAATAATTACCACTTCACCTTTTTGGATCATATATATCCACTATTCCTAGTGCAATATTACCCAAAGCATCTCTCCTCTCCCTGTACACAGGACCAAAAGTGCAGGCACATCATTTATTGATAAGACAAAAAGAATGTAATGAAATTATCAATGTTCTTGAATTAATTATGAACATGATTAAGAAAGCTAAAATCTCAGGAGCCAGGATCTCATTACCCATTCAGTCTTAGGGATTGCTTTCATTCAGCTAGGCAAAAAGGCTTTCAGCAGCCCCACAATTGCCTTTCTCTCATTTATTTGTGCTAGAATTAAGGTTTATTTGTTTTCTGTTTTCTTCTTCTTCAGATTGTTTCTCTGTCTTTATCCATTTAACAAACTGCTTTCTGCTGTATCTCGGAAGATGCACCTATAGGGCCTACATCTCTGTCTGCAGTCTGCATGCCTTCTTCTTTTGAGGGCATTTCTCTCAACTCATTTTGCTGGAGCTCCCAAATATCTCTCAAGGTAAGTCTGAGAATGTAGCCAAAAAGTTCTTTCAGATTTATGTCTGCAGCTATACAACAGTTCTGTCTGAATCCCATTCAGCTAGGAGTCTTAATGACATCATTATTACGCTGTCTGTACTGAGCTGGATTTTACTTGGAGGCTGCTCTGTATTATTACTTATCTTCCTTTCCGCGTGTGCGTATGAAAACTGCCTGATCAGGGTGGGAGAAATGCTTCAAAATGAAGGGGAACTAGTTTTTTAAAAATTCTAATCGAATTTCCAAGAGTAGTGTAAAAAGCAAGTTAAAAGGACATCCATTTAAAATTTCTATTTGGCGTAGAGATCCTGGATGCTTTGGAATTCCTACCCTATATATCCTCACTATTGAAACTGAACTGAGAAGGGCAATCTAAATGTGATAACATACTTCAATTTATTTAAATGTTTCCAAGTGTTCCCCTAAAAGGCCTTCTTAATTTTGAGTACTGTAATGCCCTGTGCAAAGGAATATCAAATTGATATCTTTTCTAAAATACCTCGGGATTGACCTACTGATAAGTAACTGAAGTGTTTTTTGTGTTGGGGTTTTCTTTTTGTTGTTTGTTTGTTTTATGACATTGACCAGGGATGTTTGCCGAAAGTTTTTTAATATTTGGTAATAGGGCATTTCTAAACAGCGTTACTGGGAAAGCAACTATTGTCAGCACGTCTTACAAATCCACACCGAGTGACAGCAGAGATCATGCATGCCGGGTGTTATATTGGTTTAAATATATTAATATAGGATTTCAATTCTCATGAGAGAAGAATTAAGTATTGTAAAGATAAGACAGGAAAGAAGAACTATAACTTAGGGCCATCAAACAAATATGGTACCTGTAATACTAGATCCATTGATCCTGGATTTCTTTAAAGTGATGGTTTGTTAAGATTATTTATACAGCCAGGAAAACTAACCGTCTAAAATCACTGAGAGACCAAGACATGTGGAAGTGCTAAGTGACAAAGTGATTTGATTATAGCACACAAAATAGAAAAATCCCTTTCCAATCTGAGAAACAGCCCTGACATTTGAAGATTTATTAGAAAATGTGATTAAATAACACAAAGAAGGAGAGTTTTTTGTTTATACAAATTTGTAGCCTCTGGACATAATATTTGGTAATTATGTATGTCACATTAATATGCCTATTTCATATGAACTAAATATCCATGATATTAGAATATACTGTCAGAATAGTATATGATTCATGAACATAATTTCTCTTAATTGGGAAGCAAATAAAAGATTTTAATAATGGCACAATTTTTTCTGTATTTTGAGTTTTATTAATTTGATAAGAAAATTGTTATCGGTGTTTAATAAAATTGTAATCACTTGACATTTTTCTGCTTAGTTGTTATGTTAGCTAAATTTATCAGGAAAAATGATTTAACTTGAAAGAATGAACACATGCAAAAAAAAAAAAGGACACTGAACCTGATCAAAGAGAAAGCAGTCAAAATAATACGGCCACTTTGTAGACCCAGAATGACAGAGAGGGGGAAAATGCATGTCTCCTAAATGGAAGCTTCTTGGACTTCATCTCATTTTGAGAAAATGGAAATATCTCTGAATTTCTTTTGATATTTCTTTCATATCTTATAAAAAAGGGAAAAATGAATCATAAACTATCCTGCATGCCGTTTCCACATGAAAGGAGCGATCAGAAGTCCCAAGCGACTATCTCCAGGGGATGCCCATTATCGTGGCTCTGTCGGTGGTCTCCTGCTCTTAAGCAGTTGGACATGATCAGGTGAAAGAGTTTGGAAGCAGAGACAAAACAGCAGTCTGGGAAGGAAGAGAAGGAAGGTGCATCTCTAGCAGAAAAGTTGGTAAAGAGCAGTTTTCTTTTTTAGTTTGTTGGCTTTTCGAATCAATATGTTTCTAATGAAGACACACACACACCCAAAAAATCCCTTATAACTGCCACAGTGAGCCCAGGCATCCTGTTAATGAATGGAGACTTTACTAAAGGGAGATAATAAGTTGCATTAGTGATGTGTCTAAATGCCGATCCTAGAAAGTCAAGAAGCACACTTCTGATTTATGAAGTTACTGTCAGAAGCTTTGTGGCTTGTATGTTTTCATTCATTTCTGCTGTAATAAAATGAAGAGGCAATTCTATTTATTGCAACGTCACTGAATTCATGAGAGTTTGAAAACTGGCAACTGAATAGTAGTGGAAAAGTTAGGATATTTCTTTCCTTTTTTTGAATGTAATATTTTGTATGTGTGTGTGTGAGAGAGTGAGAGAGAGAGAGAGAGAGAGAGAGAGAGAGAGAGAGAGAGAGATGGAGGGTGCCCAAAGCCTATGTTAGCACCTTATTTTGTTTTTTTCGGATTGTATTCTGACTTTGACACTTTCTCAACACGAAGTAGAGAAGTGAATGTATTCAAATCTAATTGATATGGAAATAAAACATCAACCAAAAGTCAACATAACTAATCTTAAATATTTAATACGACTACTGTTTTTGCTCATAGCTTGCATTAGTTCTGAAAAGTGCTAAAACCTCATATGCATGTAAAGTTATATGTATTCACAATGACTGCTATTTAAAAGCAGCAAGATAAATGAGCAAAAGCATTAGCAGGTTATAGAAGATTTCAATTCTGTTAGTTATGACCTTGCCTAAGTTATTGGACCTCTTGAAATTTCCTTTTTCTCTCTGTAAAGTGATTAGGATAAATTGATAATATTTAAGACCCCCTTCACACATTAAGCTTTATTATTTTACATCTCTGCAAGAATATACATCTACATAAATAATTTAAATATATATACACATACATTTGTACAAGTAAGCCTAAAAATCTATCTTTAACATTTATTTATCCAAGTGCTGAGATACTCAAGAAAACCTTCCATTCAGACATGAGTCTAATATGACGTATGATGTATGCTTGTACTTGGGCAGCTGATATCCCTCCTACCCTAATTCCTCAAATCCAGGGCTTCCTTGGCTCCTAGACATTTCCCCATTTACATTTATACTGCTCTGTCATTATAAAGAGTGTGACTTGCTTCCTAGCAAATATATCTTGAACCAAATTTCACAACTGTAGAAAGAGTTGTATCTTCCTCACATTCTTCACAGTGAATTGTTGAGTCTTAGCAAATTGCTAATAGGCTCATTAAGCTCCCACTACGTAGATCTACCAAGTGAACATGGAATTGATCACTGAAACGAACATTGGATTTCAATTTGGGGGCAGGAGTCTCAATTCTCCCATCTTCCAGAAGGGCAAGATTTGAGAAGGATGTGAGGGTTAAAGGAGAAAAAAAATGGTTGCAGAGATTGTCCTGGAAATTTGAAGATGGGTCTTAGCCAGGAAGCATAAGTGGGTCCTTGGAGGTGGGGCTCTGCTCTGTTCTGAATGGGTTAAGGAAAACTACCTGCTTCAGATTGATTTAAATCAGTAATGGATCATCTCATAAAGCTGCTGTTACTAGATATTACCCTGCTATCTCCGTCCTCTGATAGCACAGATAAGAAGTGCTTACCGCAGAAGAGGCTCCCTGGAGGACAGATATTGTTTCCTGTACCTCAGGGAGTAAGGAGCCATACTGCTGGATCAGGGACTTTTCCTAACAGCAAGTAAATTCAGGCCTTATCAAGTTACAGCACAAACTGCACTCATGTTTTATTATTCTCATTAGAGATTTAAGGACTAATTCCAGTTGTTAGCGCTTAGCAGTTTAATGTTTTCCATAGATAAGAATTAAGATTCTTCTGGGGGATTTTTTTTTATTTGCTAAAGCTTGCAAAATATAATGCCATGGTGCACTTACCGTGATGTAATGCAGTAGATTTGCTAAATGTCCTGCATGTTTCTAAGGCATACATTTTAAAAAATTTAAATCTAATGACTGAATTTTTCCAAGTTGGACATGCACCCAATCCACTGAAGCATGTTTTTCTTCGGGCACCCAAATCAACGTCCCCCTGGAAATAGGAGAATAGAGGCAGAACTTGATGTCTCCATAGCTTGTTTTTATGACCCTGTGTTTTCTCAAAGTAAATCACCGCATCCAGACTCAGGAGTCTGTGATTCCAATGACTCGAAAGCAAGCCTGGAACCAGACCTATTTTGTTAGTAAACTTGGTTTTAAAAGATTGCTTTGAAGGGAGACGCTGACTTCCCTTCCCAATCAGGTAGAGAAAGTTGTGAGTCTCACATTTATTCCTTTTTTTGGTTTTCAAAGAGACAGCAAAGTTTGGATTTCAGAACAAAACGCCAGACTTCGTGTCTGCTGGGATGCCACCATTCAATCAATGTTTTAGTGACTTTCTGGTAATGTGAGTCTGGCGCTCTCAGAGTCAGTCCTCCAAACATTCTTGAGGAAAAAAGTCACTTTCATTCCAAGCTAAAAGTATGATAGCATTCTTGCTGGAGTTAAAGCTGAATAAGTCATGATGTTTGGGGTAATTTATTAATATTCATCCATTGAATGACAACCCAGTGTGAAAAAAAAATCTTGTTTTGTTCCTCTGTTTTTCCAAGATGTGTCTTTAGCGGTTTTATTTTAGCAGGTTTTGTGTCTGCATGGGACTCTCAGAGGTTGCCCTAAATTTTGGTAGCATCAGACATGAATGTGATAGTTGTTAAATTTGTGGGGTCACTTAGAAGCAAAAGAGCTACCTACAAATAAGAACCATTATTGTTAGGAAGTGCATTTTAATATCAGTTCTTGGAAAAACATTTTCTAAGAGGTAATCTTGTTAGAGCAACAATACTGGAAAATAGTCCACTTTGTGGCTAAGTAGTCTGGAATATGTCTACCAAAAATAGATTCGATTTATAATAAATAACAATAAAATGAACAGGTACCATTTCTTGTATGGGAGACACTTTGAGAAGTGGTTTAAATGTGTGATCTTCCATTCCCATTGCTTTCCAGGGCATTCTCAATGTGTTAAAGTTATCATTTTCATGTTTTTCAAGACAGGCAGACCTAGTCTAGCTCAAATGGGCATGATTTCTGGCTTTGCAGGCACTGGGCCTCTCTGTACCCCCCAGATAGTTTTTTCCCTTTTAGCCAGTGATACTCTCTATGCCAGGAAAATTTAACATGCTTGTTCCAGTTACATTACTGGGTGCAATCCTCCCTTATACAGGAAATAAATTTATTATGAAGAACTCCCAGTAGAAGCCTTGGAAAACTTACACTGAGCTGTGCTGTGTCCAAAATGCTGTTCAGTAGGTTTTCCAAAGCGCCCAGGTAACAGCTGGTGCAGGCCATGTGCCAGCTCCGAGCCCATATGCTCTCTTTAGTGCAGTAATTAGCTCAACACAAAACTCTGATAGCCTAGTCTGCCGGGTCCAGTTTCCCTAGGTTAAATTGACTCAGTGGCTTTGTTAGTAAGTTCCTTTGGCACAGTAAGAACTTCATCAAGAGTTTAAGTATTGGTATAAGCTCAAAGACCTATATGACTGTGCTTTTCAAGACAGGTGGCTTATTAACCCGGAGAGATTCTAGGTTCCAGCTCTTTGGCGGCCCCTCACAGCAGTGCTCAAGTTTAAGGTCTGCTGTTGTTGTTACCAGATTTCCAGTTTAGGGATGGTGGTAAACTCATCTGTTTCAGGAAGAGGCTGAGGGCTGAATTTCTGTAAGCTCAGATTGGTAGCTGGGTTTCTTCTGGACTTGGGTGTTGGTATTTAGAGTGGAAGGGTTGGGGTGAGGATGTAGAGAGGAATAAAGCATCACACAGGAGATTTCACTCTTTTCCTGTTCTTACTCCTCCGGGATATTAGTTATTCCTCTGTGTGTACAAAATCTTCACATTGGAGGCATGGACATGTTGGAGTGTGGGCTCCGAGTAAATGGTTCCTCCCACCATTCTGCTATCTCTTCCTTTGTTCTTTCATTCTTAGCTCTTCTTTGCTTCCCCTTTCTCCCTCACTGTCTGCCTCCATTCTTTCTTTCTATTCATTTTCTTCATTCAGTTTTTCTGAGACAGGCAAACATTTGAAGAACCTACTGCAGTAAGAGAATAAATTACATCTACAGTTAAAGTGCAGACCAAACTTCCCCAAAATGGAGCAATCATATTCTTGAAACTGTAGCCTTGTATCAGTATTGTAGACTCCAGCCACAGATACTTGAAAATAAATGAATTTGGTATGTTATGAGCAATTTTGGTCCTTTTCTATGTTCTGTTCCTAGTACAGACCTTGAGTAATGGCTGTGCTGACCAGGGCATGCTCTCTGTGATGTATTGTTTGAACTTTACTTCTGCCATTTATTAAGATGATATTAGGCTCAGATTCTTTGCAAGAAGGCTGAGTTACCAGATCATTTTAGCCAAGATCAACTTTTGCCAAGACTGCTTCTCCAAAGGCTCTTGTGTGGGGGAGAGTTTGATTTCGTCCTTGTATGAAGGATGGCCTTCTGCCCATTTTCAGTCAGTGAAGAGCATAAAATAATTAGGCAATTTTAAATATTCCTGAAAGTAAGAGATCCAAGCATGGTTTGTTTACTTTATCAGTACAGACTGAAATTTTTGAGCCTGAGTAGAAATATGAGTTAGAAGATTACACCAGCATACTTGTTGTGTAAGGTCCTATAAAGCACCATACCTATATGCGACTCCATAATACTCATAACATTCTATTAATCAGGTTCATTCATTCAGCCCCTCATGTGGTGCTCTAGAGTTCCCTCAGGCTACTCTCTGTCATATTCCCTGCTGGGTCCCTGAAGGTGATTCTGAAGCCATATGGTGGTAAGGCTCAGGCTTGCCCCCAGTCCTGAATTCATTGATTCTTTACCCTGGGAAGTGTAACCTAGTTTTAGTCAAAGCTTGATCATTACTATAATAACTTCATACTATGTTGTGGATACCTGGCAAATAAATATTTGCTAAATGAATGGATAAATGAATAAATCGATTGAAGTGGGTTATTTTCTTGTGCAAATGGTTCTAGTGGTAAGTGGTAGGTGAAGAGGATGAGACTTTTTGGTGAAAGTTCTTAATTTAGGGGATCCTAAGGGTGCACTAGGTGCTCAAAATCTTTTTCAGTGTCCACTATCAAAGTAGGTGCATAACCAGGTTTGATTTATTTCAAGCTGGATTATAGGTTGAAATTGGTTTATTACAAATATAATGTTATTGAATTCTTTTGCTTTCAATGTAATGAGGAAAATTACTACCAAGAAGAGTTTCTGTAGAAAGCTTGATCAGCTAGTTTATAAAAGCCCAAACACGGATTTTTGTTATTTAGTTTTCCACTACAGGTAGTTATACTTCTTAAGTCATTATTTATATGTTGTCAGGAGTACTCACCAAATTTATTGACTTGAACATTATTCTTTGCAAATAAGTTCTGGCTGCTCTCTGCATATTATAATTAAAACGACAGGGACTTTAATCATTTATGAAATTTTAAACTACATACTGAATATAAATGTATCATTCAATGTGATAGAATGAATTAAATTCATCACTGTCAAATAACTGTATAAAAGATGAAATATCTCCCATCCCACATCATTAACTTATAAAAAAGAGCCAGATTTGCAAGCATTGTAATAATACTTTTATGGTCTTTTCAGGACACTTCAAAAATGAAGACATTTGGCATATACAAGAAAAGTACTTTGGACCAAAAAAGTTAACTTCTAATTTTATCTTCTAAGTTTCATTTAAATTTGTTGATAAAAGGTAACCTTTGCTACATGGAATAAAATACGTTGAAAGTCCTTCAATAGGACCATAAAGAACTTGTATAACAATGGAATAGATGCATGTACATAGAGAAAATAGTTAAACAATCCAAATTATTTAGGTGAAACACTTTTTCTATGGGTTAAGAAGGAAAGAAGATAACTGTAATATTTATCTACTACAGATAAGCGCTGGTATTTGATCAGTTCTCAACTAGTCTTTTATGTGTCTCTACACATAATGTCAATACTTAGATCTACAAGGAAAACAGAGACAGCAGGCAATGTTTCTCTTATTATCATTTTAGAGTTTTTTCTAATCCTATCTAAACAAAATTGACCAGATAATTTTATACTATCAGTGTTTTCTAAAATATGAAAATTTATATTTATCACTTATTATTACATTTTAAGAAAGCACTGTGTGACATTAGACTTTTAACCTCTCACCAATCAAACTAAATCTTCACGTTCTAGTCATTTTAATTTTTTTAATTTTAAAGAAAAAAATTTTTTGACATACCCGACAATTCTCAGGGCTTGTTCCTGGCTCTGCACTCAGGAATCGCTCCTGCAGTGCTTGGGGAACCATATGAGGTGCTGGCCAGGAACGAACCTAGGAATGCCATGTGCAAGGCCAACCCGCTGCTCCTGTGCTATCTCTCTGTCCCAATTGCAGTCATTTTTATTTATTGTCTGACTGGCATTCCTTCCTGAAGAGGATATTTGTTAATCCATGATTGATTTGTTCCTTGAATCCTTCAGAGGTGAGAGAGGTCAGGAAATAAAAAGCAGTTTTTGTGTGGATGTAAGACGAGAATCTGAACCTTCTCACTCGAGGAATATATGTGTCTGATGGGGACACAAGTCTTGATAAAAGCCTGTGATAGGGTTCAGAAAGTTTTGTAATTAATTACGTTTATGGAGTAAGTAACTCAGGTATACACTCAATATGACTTTTCCCATTTGAGTTTGTTGAATTAAGGTCCTTTAAGATCACTTCGCGTCATGTTGCCAACCACATTAGGAAACCTTGCGTGACTAGCAACAAGAAATCCTCTGTGCTGTTCAAGGATAAGGAATTTTTACGTTAAATTTGTTTTAAGTTAAAACAAGAAGAAAAATCTCAAGGCCAGACAAGATGTGTCTCAGCAGACACCAAATCTATGTTTTCATAGCAATCAGTCATATATTCATTGATTCAGCTTTGTCAAGAATTTTAAATAGGATATTTTGAGGGTGTATTTTAATTGTATTAAATGTCCTTTATTCTCTGGCTTGAGTTTTTGAGACACCTTTAGCTATAGGATGCCTGATGGAAACATAGTTACTTTAAAACTATTTGTGGGAAGTATTAGTTGCTTGGGGTTGCTGGTAAGGGAGGAAGATGTACCTAAGACTTGGCAATTGATAGTAAAAATAATATCTATGTGTTCTGTCCTCTGCCCTGACACGTTTTCCAAGCTAAATAGCAATCAATGTCATTTGGCTTCTATTTATGAAATTAACCTTAGCTCTGTTTTAATCAACAAGTTTGTATAATGCAAAGCCACAACCATGATTGTGTCATTAAAAAACGTGAATAATACTGACAGGAATCAATAATTACAGAAATATTTTAGGTGAAATAGAATGATTAAAGAAGCACATTTGAGGCCAGAGCGACAGCACAGCGTGTAGGGCGTTTGCCTTGCGTGCCGCCGACCTGGGTTTGATCCCTGGCATCCCATATGGTCGCCCGAGCACCGCCAGGAGTAGTTCCTGAGTGCAGACCTAGGAGTAACCCCTGAACGACACTGGTATGACCCAAAAAGCAAAAAAAAAAAAGCCATTTATTATAGTACACAGTATATTTTTCCTCCTGCACGTGGCACTCCTCTAAAGAAATAATATTTCATATGCATTGTTTTCCCTTAAAATTCCATTACTCCTGCCTTTGAATCTTCTTTGCTTATGCTGTGTGTGTGCGTGTGTGTGTGTGTGTGTGTGTGTGCTGGCGTCTTGCGTGTGTATGTCTTTTCACAAAGCAGCACTTTCTTATTAGCTTATGTTAGGAATTTATGAATTTATAATACACAAGTTTTAATATTTGTCCACTCCTAGTTTAGGTCTTTATAACACACAAGTTTTAGTACTTGTCCACTCCTAGTTTAGATCCTAAGTGCAAATGATTGCTCTGTTTGCAAGCAAGAAACAGGTGCTGAAATGCTTTCCCAAGATTTGTAGCCACTACTGTCTTCTCGAACCTGTATCTGCAGAGAGCAGTAGTTAGTGGGCACTAACATAACCTGGCTCAAGATAGAAACGAGTCCCATCTAATAGCTCATGATGGGAGCTTTTATACTGAGAGATTTTTGTAAGGTTGGGAACATAATTTTACAAAGTTGCCACAGAGTCCAGTAAAGTGCATTTGCTAAAATCTTTATATTCCTTTCCCCTTGCTTCTCAGTATTGTTGCAGAATAGAAGGTGAAACTGTATTCCTTGGTGTGCAGTTTAAAGTCAAGAGCAGCAATATTTAGCACTTGCTTGGGCAACCTTGTTTGAAATCCATGCGGCCCCTCTCCTGTGCTCTGATGTGCCTTTAGGGGATGCTTGCCTGTTTGTAGTTTGTTTTCTTTTGTTTAAGGTTTCAGCTACTGCATTGACTAATGATTATATAGCAGTAAACTCTCGTCCCTGCTAAATTCAGTAGTGATGCCTCAAAAGCATTTTTCCCTTGTGTGACATAAAACAATAAAAGAACTAGACAAACCCCTTTTGAGGAAGAATAATCCTTTGTTTAAAGAAAAGAAAAGGCATCTCTTTGACGCCAGAGGGTGGAGAATTCAAATCAAAGTCTCAGTTAATTGATAAAAAAATAAAGCAAGTGTGAACTGTGGAAATTTTTTATATTCAGTTATTTCTCTGGCTTAATAGCACGAAGTTTTATTTGTGCATAGCATCCTCATTAGACTAAGTCAACAATATTTATTTAACATATTATTACTTGATTGGCACTTTATGTTCTTGAATCTTAACTCTAAATAATGAATATGTCTTTTTTTCCCAGAAAGCTGTTACCAATAGGATTTAGCAATAGAATTTTGGTCAGACAGTTGTATTTTATTTCTTTGAAGATAGTCATATGTGCCATTTTCTCTGCATTTGTTATTAATAAAAATTGAAACAGCCCATTGGAAAATATAATTTATATTTTATAAATTTGATTAGAAAATTAAAATAACCAATAGATTTGCATAATGCACACTTTTAGCCTTTCTATTTACCAATGCCAAATCCAAAGAACTGGATGATGCCATTTAATTGTTCTCCCTGCAATGTTTTTAATGAGACTTGTGGCCATGATTCGAAGTAATAAATTCTTCTTGATTTGCCTCCAGTTGTCACTGGCCAAACCTTAGGGAATGAAAGATTAGTTACGGTTGCAAAAGACTTATTATTTTAAACTGGAGAATTTTTAATGTTCTTAACCCAATTAAGCAGAGAGTGAGGAGTCTATCAATATTGTTGTCAGTTTATTGGGGGGGATCTTCAAAATCTTAATTTAACTGAAGAGGATGCTCAATTGCTGCCTTTAACTTAGACTAGGATATGACTGTATTAAGTTCGTAGTTAACCTTGGTTGCAGGAGTAACATAAGTAATCTGCCTTGTGGTTTACACAAAGATTTATATCAAAGAGCAGGGTTTCAACCCTTCTCCAATTTTTAGTTGCATTTGTTTTTTATCACCCAAGTCCTTGAATAATGCAAGCAAGTTGCCTAACATTTTGCATATGCCTGGTCCCGTTATGAGATTCTTGAATGTATTCCAAATTTAACCCCCTATTTCAAAAACAGTTTCAAGAGGAAAAAAAAAAGTTTTCTTGTTAAGTTCAAGTAATGAATCTGAGACCATGTTCAGGCCACAAAAATCATCCAAGTTGGCCCTGAACACAGCTGCTCCCAGCTTGAACATCACGCCTGGCTTTTCTGTAGAGAAACAAAATGAAAGAGCAACTCCAACACAGGTGCAAAGCCTGCATCTGCGAGGGACAGCCTGAAACCATGGCTTTCTCCGGACCATTTTCAGCTTGTAAACCTCATCCTCCATGGAGCACCTG
Organism: Cryptotis parvus; assembly: GCA_021461705.1. Lineage (NCBI taxonomy): Eukaryota > Metazoa > Chordata > Mammalia > Eulipotyphla > Soricidae > Cryptotis > Cryptotis parvus. The sequence continues at coordinate 98,182 of JAJIBD010021267.1, forward strand.
TATCAGAACCCACCGAGACATGTACAAATGTTATCAACACCTACACGTCATGACTTATTCATCAACACCAGCACCAAATATTGATACGAATATGCAAGGGGGCGGGTTTTGGTTTGTTTCCTTCTCTTTAATGGAACTGCTCTTTCCTGAAGCTCTGTTCATGTGAGTGATGACCGCTAGGGAAGAAGTAAAATGCACAAAAAAGACTGGGTCATTCCAGGGTTTAAACTCTACGATCATTTGTGTTTATATCTGTTCTACATTGGGGATGGTGGCGAGGAGGGGGTTTGGAGCCACACTTGGTGGTGCTCAGGGGATACTCCTGGCTGTCTTAAGGGGAAGCTCTGTGGTGCCAGGGATGTATCAGAGTAGGCTGTATGCAAGGCAAGCACCTTAACCCTTACCAGATCTCTGCTCCATGTCCGCTTTGGGTCTGTTGCGGGGGTGCATGCTTGATGATGCTCCTTAGGGCTTACTCTTGGCTCTGTGCTCAGAGATCACACCTGGCAGTGCTTGGGGGCCCATATGAGGTGCCAGGGTATCAAACCTGACTGGGTAAGCACTTGCAGGGAAGGAACTTAACCCCTTGCCGTTTGTCAGGACGCAGTTTTTATTTTTCAAATAGAAATCGTTTGGTGGCAAACATGGTGCCTAAGATTCAGGTGTACGGCCTGTGTAGTGCGTGCAGATCCACCACTTCAGATCTAAAGCAGTAAAGCCCCACTTTACGGAACACTTTCATGTGGGCTTTTCCTCCTAGTCCGCTGCTGCCTTCTTGCTGTTTGATTATACTCAAAGAATCTACATTGGAAGCCCGTTAAGATTTTGTTTTTCAGGAGCACGCAGCAGAAGCGGCGGGATCTGGCTTTCGGGCCAGCTCCACAGGCATTTGGGTTAGTGGCTTTGTATTTGCCTCTGGGCCTCTGCAGCACAGGGGAGGGGCGAGAGCGCTGCGAGAAGCTTTGGAAACCATTTCTTCTTTGACAATTCAAATTTATGTGGTTTTTAATTGTCTGTAAACAAAGCCTTTTAAGTCCAGCACTAAATCTCCACTGAGGTCAGCTGGTATCCAAAGGGATGGTGGTTGATTTAGTTTGACTCGGCTTTTTTGCTTTTCCTAAAAAACCCTCTCAATCAGTTTATTGCCCTCCAAATGAGATACACAGAACACACAAATCCCTCTGCCCCTCCCCCTACATTGAATGAATAGATTAAAAACCCATCTGTTTTTTTTTATCTGCTTGTTCTGAGGGGCCAATTTTGTGTCCTCTGTGAGATTGGACATCCACCATCCAATAGCCTAGCAAGTAGCTTGAAAGAAGAACCAACTTGAATAGTGATAGTTCCACAGAGGAGAAACTTTTCAGTCTAGCCTGGTTCAAAATAAGTGTTAGATGGAGATTGCTTAAGGAATGAGATGAGTTAAAGATACAGCACAGTAAATATTCTTAATCATCAGAGTTCATAATTGCTTACCTGGCTATCAATAGTGGATCTATATACAAGAGTGTGTGTGTGTGTGTGGAGATGCCATTGGGCTACATTGGCACGTGATAGAGTCCAATGGAAATGTTACTGGCGCCGCTCGAGCAAATCGATGAATAATGGGATTCAAGTGATCAAGTGATCAAGTGTGTGTGTGTGGGGGGAAGGGGAATGGTGATAAAGAGTTTGTGTTTGGTTTTCTCTAGGTTGCATTCATCTGGCAAGAGCTTTCAAAAACAGGATTAAAGACATACAGAGACTGATATCAGGGCTCAGATACTTATCTGCGCGCTCCCAGTCTCAGGCAGAGTTCCTGTTTGCAGCACTTGGAGTCCGGGCAGGAGGCTGTCTGCAGATTTATCTTGTGGGGCTGCCCTCCGGTTTCTCTGAAAGCCAATTCTTTCGGTCCTTGCCACAAACGAGAAAAACGAAATGCTAGGGATGAGAGGCAACATGGATAGTGAGGGGAGCAAGAGGCCTGCAGAGCCCACTGAACAACTGTGTCCCAATAAAAGCTGTCACCGCTGAGCTTCGTGAAGATTCCAACTCGGGCTCCAGATTGCGGCTGAGGCAGCCAGGACCAAGGGAGGGAAAGAGGGAAGCGCTTTGGGGCATTTCTGCCTTTATCCCCCATGACGTCTTTCTTGCTGCTGTGAAAAGAGCCCCAAGAATCAAGCAGAACACTTTTGCTTTCTCTCTAAGCAAGTCTGCGGATACAAGTTGTTAGCTCCTAAGGCAGCTTGGTTCTTTCCACATCCTAGTCTTTATATTTCTGATTTTTAGTGATGGCGGAATATTGTCAAAGAAGCTGCCTGCATTTTTTAGAGACTAGTGGGTTTGATTCCTGACTTTGCTAGTTAGAGGACCTTGGGAAAATTCCTTAATAATTTCTCTTCACTTTTTCTCATATTCCATTTATTTCCATGGACTCTAATGTAGTATTTGGCACATATTAGTACCAATGCACTGCACATGAATGACCAATTTGACAACAAAGCGAAAAAAAGTTATAAAGAAAGAAGAAAGCTCTGCATGTAGAATATTCAAGGTGAACTTTCAAAATATAAATTTATGGGAATGAAGTTAGGACTTTAAAAAGTCAGAAATTAAAATTAAAACTACACATTTATCATATCCTTGGTTTAGATCAATGGAATTGGCTTCTTCAAAAAATTGCTATGGAGAGTAGGTGTTTAAAATGGAAAAAAGACACTGTGTTCTTAACACAGAGATGGAGTGAATGTTGGAGTGGACAGATGCTGGAAAGCTAAGTAGCCCCTGGCCACCCCGGGGGCAGCTGGCTCTGGTTTTCAGCAGCAGAGGTCTGCAGAGTCTGCTGAGGGAGAGCCCTTGGGGAAGGCCCCCCACCTCCTCCGGTCTCCCACTCCTGAAGGGAGAGCCCATGAGGAAGGTCCCTTCCTTCTCTGGTCTCCCACTCCTGAAGGAGAGCCCTTGGGGAGGCCCCCACCTCCTCCGGTCTCCCACTCCTGAGGGAGGCCCTTGGGGAAGGTCCCTTCCTTCTCTGGTCTCCCACTCCTGAGGGAGAGCCCTTGGGGAGGCCCCTTGCTCCTCCAGTCTCCCACTCCTGAGGGAGAGCCTTGGGGAAGGCCCCCACCTCCTCCGGTCTCCCACTCCTGAAAGAGAGCCCTTGGGAAAGGTCCCTTCCTTCTCCGGTCACCCATTCTGAAGGAGAACCCTTGGGGAAGGTCCTTTCCTTCTCTGGTCTCCCACTCCTGAGGGAGAGCCCTTGGGGAGGCCCCCCCACCTCCTCCGGTCTCCCCACTCCTGAGGGAGAGCCCTTGGGGAGGCCCCCTCCTCCCATCTCCCACTCCTGAAGGAGAGCCCTTGGGGAAGGTCCCTTCCTTCTCCGGTCTCCCACTCCTGAAGGAGAGCCCATGAGGAAGGCCCCTTGCTCCTCCGGCTCTCCCACTCCTGAGGGAGAGCCCTTGGGGGAGGCCCCTCCTCCCGTCTCCCACTCCTGTGGACACACCTTTCTGGAGTGAGGGGCTCTCCTGTGTGGCTTATGGAGGGGAATATGTCCAGACAAGGCAAACTTTGATGGCTTTGAAGACCCATGGGCTTTAGTGAACTCTGCAGGAAGTCATGCTTGTTGGAATTTTAAGCGCATACAGAATAAAAATATTAGGAGAAGCATATTCCTTTTCCTTTATTCAAGGATCTCGATGAAAATTCAGCTAAGTTTTACCTCGCGTCAGATACTGCAGAACTTGGAGAAGGAAACATAGACATGTTCTCTGGGCCCGGTAGCATGACAATATTCCAGACAGTCTCAGCCAGCTGTATCTGCAACTTGCACTGTGATTTGGGGTCTTGGTTTTACTGTTGATCTATATGCACCCAATTGCCTTTTAACAAGGCTGAAAAACACTTAAGCTGCCGAGGATGTTGTTTTAAATTTAATCTTAAATTCTATGCCAATTTAAGATTGGCATAAATTAACTGAATTTATGTCAATCAGATAGCTTATATCTTACCTGTGAAGAGGAAGCTAGAGCAGGGTCAGCAGTGTTAGTCTGCGGTCTTAGGTCAGATGAAGGAAGAGGAGATGTCTGAATAGGAAAAAATTAAGAATTTAGTGAATGAATTGACGGATACATCAACTTTGATAAATACTTTTGATTTTTTACCACTTCCCTCTCTAATTTTTCACCACTTCCCTATCTGACATTTCTCTTTCACCCTATCTGTTTAACTGCAATACTTACTTGCTGTTATTAAGAGACAGCAATGTCATTAACAACTAAAATCTAAATGTTTTTAGTTGGTTACATGTTATATACTGTATTCAATATATTTTAAATAATTCTCACCTCAGAATTTTGCAGATAAGAAAAGCAAGACACAAAAGATGAAGCAAATTCTGTAAGAACTCTAAGATCTGAAAAAAATGAACGATGGAGTGATGATTCATATTCAGGAATTATTCTTCAGAACTGCATTTTTATAATTTAATTTTTGGTTTTTAGGGGTAGGATGCTGTGCTACTCCCAACTTTCTGCTCAGAATCTGTCTCAATCTTTCTGCCTCACTTTAAGTTGTGTAAATTTAGTCAATAAACTGATTTTTCATCATCTGGGTTCTTGATCTTGGGTTCTTTTTCTTGGAAATGTTTCTTAAGGAAAATAATAATACTGAGAAAAATGATAATACTTAAATCAAAGAAATAATACTGAGAGAGTAACCAACAATTTTGCTCTATGTATCTATCTTGAATTCTCTTTGCTTTCATCCCAAGTCCTGATATTCTATATTGAATTTTGCAGATAAACATTACTTTAAGTTTTGGCTTTTGGGCCACCCCCAGCAATGTACAGGATTATTCCTGGCTTTGAGCTCATGGGTTGCTCTGGTGGTACTCAGAGGAACATGTGGTATAGGGAATTGGACTGGGACTTCCCACATCCAAAGCAGGGGGTTCAGTCCACTGAGCTCTCTCTCAGAACTACAGATCTATTTAATATTTCTACTTCCTTCACTGACAATGATTATGGCATTCACGTTCTTTATATATCATTGTAGTCCAGTTGACCGTGGTTGTTCAAAAAAAGAAATGGTTGAAGGAACTTTCATTTTCCAACTTCACTGAGATAAAATTCACATATAACTCTAAAGTATAAAATTCAATGACTGTACATGTACATTGTGAAAAAGGCTGGAATAACAAATGCATCATATTCCTTTGTTTGATAATAATATTTATTAATATTTTCTTAGTAATTTTAAGTCTATTATGGTATGTATAGAGTATGTACATATAAGTCTATTATATTTCCAGAATTTAGTTGTCTTATTAAGACTTTTATATATTCTATTAACATAAAATCAGTTAAGCAGCTATTATTAATAAATAATATACAGATAATGTTTATTACTGTTTCTTATGTGCCAGATACGGGACATTGATTCTCACCTCAGCTGTGTACTTTTGATATACACGTCCCAATTTTTCCACTAACCCACTGGGGCCTCATTTTTATTCTGTGTCTATGAATTAAGCCTTTATAGATTTCACTAACAAGTAAAAACTTATGTTTATTATATGACTTATTTCATGTAGAATATTTCCCTCAAGGTCTGTCCATACTGACATAATGGAAGCATTTTCTTTTATCATGACTGAACAATATTCTATTTTAAATATGCATGAGCCTCTAAATATATCTGAAGATGCACGTCATAGGTTATATTCTTTTATTGAAAAAACAAATAATAATATTAATAATTATGCTTTAAGGCTTGTAACTACTACTCACCACCATTTCTTTTTTTAATATTTTATTGTACCACCATGAGATATACAATTACAAAGATGTTCATGTTTGGGTTTGGTCATACAGTGTTCCAGCACCCGTCCCCCTACAAGTGTCCATTTCCCACCACCAATGTCCCCTGATTCCATCCCCCTCCCCTGGTCTACCTCTATGGCAGGTTCTTTTGCCTTTCTTTTCTCTCTCATTCTTTCTCTCTCTCTAACTCTCTCTCTATCCCTTCTCCTACACATTGTGGATTGCAATACATACATTTAGAGGTTATCATGTGTATCTTTTTGCCTATATTCAATGCTCAGTTCTAGGATGGTGTTATCATTTTTGACAATTATTAGCACACTTCCCTTCTCTGTCGTACCTAACCTCTGACTCCTACATATTTGTGGTAGATTCCACCTGTTGACAATACCTCCTGATTCATGTTATGCCTTACATTGGATTTTGGTACCATAATATATATGTACATATATTATGGTACCAAAATATATATAATACATATATATGTATATACACACACACACACATATATATATATATATATGTATATATATTTATGTCATGCAAATATATGCAGTTATTCTATATCTGTCTTTTTCCTCCTGGCTAATTTCACTCAACATGATTCTTCTCCATGTATATCCATCTATAGGAAAATTTCATAACTTCATTTTTCCTAACAGCTGCATAGTATTCCATTGTGTAGATGTACCAATGTTTCTTTATCCAGTCGTCAGTTCTCGGGCACTCTGGTTGTTTCCAGATTCTGGCTATTGTGAATAGTGCTGCTATGAAAATAAATCTGCAGATGGTGTTGCTGCTGTGTGTTTTCGGCTTCCCAGGGTATATTCCCAGGAGTGGTATGGCTGGGTCAAACGGGAGCTCAATTTCTAGTCTTTGGAGGAATGTCCATATTGTTTTCAAAAAAGGCTGTACAGTTGTCAATCCCGCCAACAATGGATGAGAGTCCTCTTTTCCCGCATCCACGCCAACACTTGTTGCTTTTACCCTTTTGAATATGGGCCAGTCTCTGTGGTGTGAGGTGATATCTCATTGTTGTTTTGATTTGCATCTCTCTGATGATTAGTGATGATGAGCATTTTTTCATATGCCTTTTAACCATTCAAATTTCTTCCTTGTCAAAGTTTCTGTTCATTTTGTCTGCCCATTTTCTGATGGGGTTGGCTGCTTTCTTCTTGTAAAGTTCTACCAGTGCCTGATATATCCTGGATATTAACCCCTTATCGGATGGGTATTGGGTGAATATTCTTTCCCATTCTGTGGACTGTCTTTGTATTTTAGTCAGTTTCTTTTTGAGGTGCAGAAGCTTTTCAGTTTCATGTAGTTCCACATGTTTATCTTTGCTTCTAGTTGCTTTGTTAGTGGGATTTTATCGTGGAGAGTTTTTCCTATATTTTCTTCAACATACTTTATGGATTCAGGTCTGATATTGAGATCTTCAATCCATTTTGATCTGATTTTTGTGCATGGTGTTAGACACAGGTCCAAATTCATTTTTTGCATGTAGTTGTCCAGTTTTCCCAGCACCGCTTGTTGAAGAGGCTTTCCTTGTTCCATTTGGTACTTTTTGCTCCTTTATCCAAGATTAAATGGTCATGTATTTGAGGATGGATGTCAGTATACTCAACTCTGGCCCACAGATCTGCTTCTATTCCAATACTATGTTGTTTTAACTACCATTGCTTTGTAGTACAGTTTGAAGTTGGGAAGGGTGATGCCTCCCATCTTCCCTCCTTTCCTCTCATCTCCCTCATTTCCTCATTTTCCCAAGGGGGTTTATTATTCCATACAAATTTCAGGAGTGTTTGGTCAATTTCTTTGAAGTATATCATGGGTATCCTTAAAGGGGCCACATTGACTCTGTATAAAATCTGTACAAAATGGGAGTAGTATCATTTTGACAACATTAATTCTCTTGATCCATGAGCAGGGAATGTGTTTCCATTTCCTCATGTCCTCTTTCATTTCTTAAAGTGTTTTGTAGTCTTCTTTATACAGGTCCATTACACTCTTCATTAAGCTGATTCCTAGGTATTTGATTTTCTGTGGCACAATTGTGAATGGGATCGTTTCTTAATATCTCTTTTCGTTATTTGTATATAGAAAAGTCACTGATTTTTGGGAATTGATTTTGTCCCCTGCCACTCTACTATAGGCATCTATTATTTCTAGGAGCTTTTTGGTTGAGAGTTTAGGGTTCTCTAGGTATAATATCATGTCATCTGCGAATAGTCACCATCATTTTCAGTTATTCTCTTTAGCCATTCATTTGTTGAATGAATAGCAGTTTCCATATCTTAACATGTAAATAATGCTAAAAAAACATGAGATTGCATATTATTTGGGAAATGTTATTTTTCCAGATATATACTTAGCATTGGGACTGCTGGATCGTATCTGATAGCTCTGAATATGGTGGGGGTGTTTCTGAGCAGTCAGGTGTCTGGGAGCTATTCACAGTCATTGGGTCTGAGTGGTGGGGATTTTCCCAGTCTGCATGAGGTTACAAAGGCCTGGTGGAGCTGAGAGCTACCAGGCCTATATACGGCAGTGCCTGGAAAGGCACGTGGGGCTGGGAATTGAATGGAGGAACTTGCAAGGCTATGCTCCACTGAGTTACTGCATCTGCCCCCAGAGAGTTCCTTTTTTAACTTCATTCAAACACTGTGATTTACAAAGTACAAAGTTATTCACAATATAGTTGTTAGAAAGACTCATCATTCAGTACCAATCCCACCACCAGTGTGCTCCCACTACCACAGACCCTCATTTCCTACCCACCCCCACCCCCATGCCTGCTCCTTAGCCGGCACTAATTATATTGACCATTATAGCCCATATGTGGAAATGGTATTGAAAAGTCATGACATTTTTCCTGGGTTGTTATGTGTGAGTCTGGCCAATTTCTGTTCTTGCATTTGAGTTTCTAGAACATAGTGGGTCTCTACTAGTCAACCCCAAACCCAACACCACTGTGCCTATAAACAAAACTTATTTCAAATTTTTATGCCCCTCTGAGCCTGTCCTAAGCATACACCTAATAATCTACTCTAAGTTGCTTATTGGAGCTAATTCTCTAAATATGGTAGATGAATATATTCTTAGACTAAAGAACCTCTATACTGATGGGACTCAGTTTGCATTCACACTCCAGTGCACAGTCTTCCGATTTTCTCCATGAGCCCCTACACTTATTAACTCTTTTTTTTTTACAATTAAAAAGTTCATGTTTGGGTTTTGGTCATACAGTGTTTCAGCACCCGTCCCTCCACCAGTGCCCATCTCCCACCACCAACATCCCCGGCTCCCTCCCCGCTTCCCCAGCCCTGCTCCATGGCAGGTTCTTTATTTCTTTCCCTTTCTCTCTCTTTCTCTTTTCCTTCCCTTCCAGACTATGGATTACAGAACATACATTAAAAGGTTGTCATGTGTATCCTTTTGCCTCTATTTAATGCTCAGTTCTAGGTTGGCATTAGTACCCTCGACTATTATTAACACCCTGTTCCATTTTCTGTCTTACCTAAACTCTGACTCCCACACGTTTGTGATAATTTCCACCTTTGACAAGACCTCCTGATATATGTTTCACTTGACCTTGGATATTGGTATCATAATGTGTACATATATATTTATGCCATGCAAATAAATGCAGTCATTCTGTATCTGTCTCTCTCCTTCTGGCTAATTTCGCTCAACATAATCTTCTCCATGTCCATCCATTTATAGGCAAATTTTATAACTTCATTTTTCCTAACAGCTGCATAGTATTCCATTGTGTAGATGTACCAAAGCTTCTTTATCCAGTCATCGATTTTCGGGCACTCTGGTTGCTTCCAGTAATAGCCATGTTAGCATGTGTGAGTTGATACATCATTGTATTTTGGTGTTTATGTGTGTTTTGTTTGTTTGTTACTTTTTGGGACACATCCGGGTTACTCTTGGCTCTGCACACAGGGATTCCTCCTGGAAGTACTTGGAGGATCATATGGAATACAAAGGATTGAATCTGGGTCTGCCTCATGAAAGGCAACCACCCTACCTGCTATACTATCTCTTCAGCCCCTATATATCTCATTTTGGGGTGGTTTTTTTTTGCATTTGGCTCACACCTGGTGATGCCCACAGGTTACTCCTGGCTCTGTACTCAAGAATTAATCTGGTGATGCTACGGAGACCATACGGGATACTGGGGATGGATCAAACTTTAATTAGCCATGTGCAAGGCAAATACCCTAGCAGCTATTGCTCAAGTTCCTCCATCTTGATTTAGTTTTGCTTTGCACCCCTCACACCACCATGACTGGGGATGTTGAGAATCTTTTCATGTACCTGTTTACCATTAACAAGACTTCTTTGGATAGATGTCTATTCACGCATTACTCTGTCCATTTTGAAAATTGGGTTTTTTGTTGTATGACATTTAGCTATGTTAGTTCCTTATATATTGTGGATATTAAGTTCTTCTCAGGTATGTAATTTGTTAAATTTTTCTGCAGGTTTATTTTTTCTTTTCATTTTGTTGTGGGCTTCCTTTCTTGTGAAGGGAATTTTAATTTGATGTAGTTCTGCTTATTTATTTCTTTTGTAAAAAAGTTACATTATATGTTTTGATTCATTTAACACTCACAGCAACCTTGGGAGACTGTTTTTTGTTAACACGGTTTTATAGGTATTGAAACTCATGTATTGAAGAAAGTTATATTTAATTATCTAATTCTTATAGCTGAAAGGCAGAGTTAGTACTTGAATCCAGGCCTAGCTTGTTTATTTTTTATTGTAACTTGTGCTTTTGACATCATATACAAGAAAGTGTTGCAAAGAGAAATATCAACGAGTTTTCCACCTATGTTTTCTTCTAGTTTATGCCTTAAAATGTTAAGTATCTAGATCATTTACCTTTAAAATTCATTCCTAAGTGTTTTATTGTTTTGACAATAAATGAAATTGTTTTCTTTAATTGAGTTATAGATAGTTCATTATTGGGTATGGAAATGCAACTTGTTTTTAAAATTGAGATATCAGTAGTTTATGAGTGTATATGCTACAAGTTTTAGGAATATGTCACCATATTTCACCTACCACCAAAGTGCAACCACTGTCCATAAGACCCTTCCACACTGACCTTCCCTAATCTTGTTACCAGCTTTGCCTTCAGAATCTAAGGGTCTGTTTTCAATGGACATTGTCTATTCTCTTGCTTTTTTTATATCCACCTGTAGGTTAGTTCATCTTGCATTTGTCTTTTTCCTTCTTAATTATATTAATATATTATTTTCTTGTTACCAAGTTTGATCCATGTTGTAGCAAAATGCAAGGTATTGTTTTGCTTATATCTGAGTAGCATATTGTAGCCATTCATATGTTCAGTTTATTTTTATGTTACTGAATTTGCTAGGGTTAGCAGGTTTTGTTTGTATGTGGTATGTAACCATAAGTCTTTCTATATATGGAATAATATCTGTAAACAAAATATTTTTGTATTTTCTTCTGATCATAAGTTTCTTTGTTACATTTACTTGACTAAGTACTCTAGCTAGGACTTCCACTATCACTCTGTTAAGTAGTAGTGGCTAGGATTTTCTATGCTACTTTAATAGTCCAGGATTTGAATTACCAAGCATGTGATTTGAGATTAAACTCTACATAAAAAAAAAACTGGACAGATGATCAATTTCTAGAACTTCCTGCTTAACTTTGTATGGACACATACAGATAGGTCAGTTCACTAGTCGTAAAAATATAGGCTTTAAAATGAATTAAATGAAGGGGAATTTGATAATATTTGAGAAAAGTGCATTTACATCTTTTAATTTTAATTACTGCCATGGAAGAGTTTATTCCTTATATTCCATGTGCTAGGGGATTCATTCAAAGAAAATGTATATATTTAGGGGTTTAGGAGAAGATTGAGCTGCAATCGGCACTGCTCAGGACTAACTCCTGACTCTGTGCTCAGGGTTCACTCCTGGCAGTATTGGGAACCATATGCATTGCTGGAGATTGAAGCAATGTTGACTACATGCAAGGCAAGTGCATGTACCTATGTACTAGCTCTCCTTCCCCAAGAGTAATTTTTTTATCTTACGAGAGAGAAAGTTGTCCATAACCTGTTGTTACAGAACCATTATACTTTGGAAGGGAATTTTCAAGGCACTTCTTTCTAAAGTGTAGATAAACAAGGAGCAAGATGAGTTCTATTAAAGGGAATTCATTTTTGGTAGGAACTGTCACCCTCCACTACTGCATGGGGCCCGCCATTTTCTACATCCGGGCTTCCCTCTCGACATAACTCCACCCAGCAGACCAGACTATGACAGCCCGGATCTTCCACACCCACCCTGCAGCAGTTTCTTTTCAGTCCGGCCCAGGTATGCTGAACCAGAGACTCTCAGACATGGGGCAGAGCTTGCTCCTTGCTCTCCCTGTGCCCAGCTGCTCGTGAGGCACCTGGGAGGCATGGCGGGTTCTAGACCTGGACTGCCACCTCAGCAGAGACTCACAACAAGCCAGACCACCCTCCACTACTGCATGGGCCTGCCATTTTCCACATCGGACTTCCCTCTCGTCACAACTCCACCCAGCAGACCAGACTATCACAGCCCGGTTGCATGGCCGCTAGCAGCCATGCGGTTCATCTATCAATGCTTTATTTAGAGGTGACTACAACAGTATGCCACCCGCACAGCAAGCCTGGCAAGCTGCTTGTGTAGTATTTGATATGCCAAATACCAGTAACATTTATATTAGGTCATTCCCGTGACCTAATTTAATGGTTTGAGGCTCTCTATGTTCCTGGAGCAAGCAGATGCCTTTGGGTTCTACTAGCATGAGACGGGACATATGGAGATATTACTGGTGCCCGCTCTAGCAAATAGATGATTAACGGGAAGATAGTGATAGATAGTGATAGTGATAGGAACTTTCTTCCAAAGATCATAGGAGTAGCTTAATAGAAAATAGTTTTGCTTAATAGAAAACAGTGTAAGGAAAGAAGTTAGACTTGCTAGCACAGAATTTGGGTAGTGGTGGTGGTTCCAAATACTGATCAGAGGGCCTGGGGCCTGGGAGCCACTGTTGACAATTGTTGGCCAACAGGGCCTGTTGCAGGACACCTAAAAGCCTAAAAGCCTAAAAGCCTCTGCATTTGCCCTGATTGCCTCCTGCAGATCACTTTGTAGATAAGGGGTAGTTTAAATGTGGCAATTTATCTGACCATGTATTCTGTACTGGCTGGTATAAATATTCTCTCATGCTATCACAATCATCGTGGGACTGGCTAGATTTTACCAGCATATTTGCCTGGCCACGTTGGATCTCTAAGTAATACGACCAGAGAGAAATGCTGTTTGCCTCCAAGCAAGCAAGCATGGCTCCCTGATAACTCAAAGGCAACTAAAATACAAAACTACCGTGAAGTAGACGAGACTCTTGTAAAGACTTGGAGAAATATTTAACTGGCATTAGTATCACTGTATCACTGTCTTCCCATTCATCATCGATTTGCTCGAGCGGCCCCAGTAACATCTCCATATGTCCTGTCTCATCTAGTAGAGCCCAAGGCATCTGCTTGCTCCAGGAACATAAAGAGCCTCAATCCATTCCGGAATGAGGTCTATAATTGTTACTGGTATTTGGCATATATATCAAATACAACAGGGTAGCTTGCCAGGCTCTGCCGTGCAGGTAGCATACTCTTGTAGGCATCTCTAAGTTCAGCAATTATTGATGAACCACGTGGCCGCTTTGCGCCACGCGAGCCAGGCGCTGATAGGCTGGTCTGCTGGGTGGAGTTCTGATGAGAGAGAAGTCCAGATGTGGAAAATGGAGGTCCTCATGGAGTAGGGGGTCTTCTGGCTTGTTGCGAGGCTCTGCTGGGGTGGTGGGCCAGGGCTAGAACCCACCATCCCTCCAGGGTGCCTCGTGAGCGGCTGGTCACAGGGAGAGCCAGTAGCAGCTCTGCCCCATGTCTGCAAGTCTCATTAGTATAGTCTTTGGTAAAGAGGCATTAGTATAGTCTTTGGTAAAGAGGCATGCCATCTCAGAAACCCCCTTCTCTACCCTATATAGGCATTTCCAGGAGATCTTTTTTTATTATACCACCGTGAGACATACAATTACAAAGGTGTTCATAATTGGTTTTTGGTAATACAGTATTCCAGCACCCATCCCTCCACCAGTGCCCCATTTCCACCACCAATGTACCCCACCCCCTCCCTCCCATTCACCTCAATAGCAGGTAGCCCCATTTCCTCTCTTTCTCTCTGTCTTTGCATCTCTCTCCCTCTTCTTTTTACACATTGTGGCTAGCCCTGCAGATATTTAGAGTTTATCACTTAAGTCTGTTTTTGTATATTCAATGGTGAGTTTTAATCTGCCATTACCATTTCCCACATTTATTAAAACACTGGTATCTATTTATATCCTGTTAATGAATGCAGTCATTCTATATCTGTCTTTTTCCTTCTGACTAATTTCACTTAGCATTATAGTCTCCATCTCATCCATTTGCAGGTAAATTTCATAATTTCATCTTTTCTGACAGCTGCATAGTATTCCACAGTGTAGATGAACCACAGTTTCTTTAGCCAGTTCTCTGTTTTCGAGCATTTAGGTTGTTTCCAGATTCTAGCTATAGTGAATAGCGCAGAGATGAATAAAGAAGTACAGATAGTGTTTCTACTATGCGTTTTTCGGTCTCTCGGGTATATTCCCAGGAGTGCTATTGCTGGATCAAATGGGAGCTCAATATTTAGTTTTCGGAGGAATGCCCATATTATTTCCAAAAGGGCTGGACCAGTCAGCACTCCCACCAACAGTGGATGTGAGTCCTTTTCCCCACATCCACTCCAGCACCGGTTGTTCTTGCTGTTTTGGATGTGTGCCAGTCTCTGTGGTGTGAGATGGTACCTCATTGTTGTTTTGATTTTCATCTCCCTGATGATTAAAGATAAAGAGCACTTTTCATATGTCCAGGAAGATCTTGGCTCAAGACATTAGGTGAGGTGCTGGGAGAAATTACCTGAGGGCATTTGACCCTCCCTGCCAGGGGAAGTTACATTTAGCTTATAGCTCCTCCCAGCTCTGCTAGGAGGCTTTGAATGAGCTCTGAGTTCTTGTAAACAGCCAAAAGACCTCTTGAAGTTGCTACATTTCTATAGAGCTGTTTTCCTGTTTTCATCTCTAGATAGCCCAGCCCAGAATGGGCCAGGCTGGGAAGTTTGGGCTAATTTCTAGCTATAAAATAAGCTGCAAGAAGAAAGAAGCTCTCTCTTTTCTCCTCTTGCCATTTCGCTTCCCTTGGTGTTTTGCTTCTCCGTCCTCTCCATTCTCTGTTGGGCCTCAACACTTGGTGGCAGCCATCTTGGCCTACACCTGGCTGGGGCCTAGCTGGGAACCCAGAGTCCGGAGGTTTTCCCTGCTCTTGGATTGTATATTGGAACCTGTGATCGTAAAGCCCTTTTTAAAACTGCATCGATTCCTGAGTTTTCATCCATTCCCGCCAGCTTCAGAGGTAGAAGGGAACTCGCTTCCGGGCACTGTTGGGGACCCCGGCAGTGTCCCCGACAAGGGCCTGTATTCACTGCATGGCCTGAGGATACAGTGCAGCATGGGACCGATGGTGTTAGGACAGCCAGGGCCACCCTGGTGTTCCTGGTAGGGTTCCAGGGCTACTCTTGGTGATGTTTGGGGGACAGTGCGGTTCCAGGGATCAAACTGATCGTGTGCATAACCCCCCATCCCGTCCTTTTCCTGCAGTCGCTAATGCATGCTCAAGAAGAGGAAGTTGGGTTCTGATTTTATATTAGGGTGATGTAACAGTACACATATTCCAGTTTTCTGGGGAAAATCATGTGTGTTTATGAGGGGAAGAGGTGGGTGCATGTCGTCTAGGAAAATACAGCAAACCTAAGAAATCATACGTGGCATATAAAGAAATGGCAGGAAATGCCATGAGGTGTGTTTTCCAGTGTGCTAACAAGGAGAAGCTATTGTAGGTCCACTCCTGACTAGTATCCAGTCAGGCTCTTGGGGTCTTTCTCAGCACAAATATGTGCTTAAGGCTCTGTTTTGGTACAATTAAAACAGAAAGAACACAATAGTGAGGCCGCTTCCAGAGAAGGAAGGTCCACAGGCTCCTGGTAACCTGCCACATGCTAGTCTCATGTTGCCTTAACCTAGGGACCACTTTCTGGTGATCAGATTAAAAGGCCGAAGTGGGTACAAAGTCACAGCAGGTGTGGCCCTGCAAAAGTCCTTTCCTTTGAAACAACTTTTTTGTGCCGAAGCCTGTTTTATTTTCTTATGGGGCCTTTCAAATTTCAGTTCTTCTCAGACTTTCTCCAGTGACCTTGGGAATCTTAACTATCTCCCACAAGCTAAATTACCAAAGATTTGGAGCTAACTCTTCACTGTCTAATTCCAGCCTCACTTCTCTTCTCCAGACACATTAATCCAAATGCCTCCCTGGAAATTACCATTTCCATGTCTCACATTTTCCTCAAATCGAAGACGTTGAAATCAAATCCATCATCTTCTCATTAACCACTCCTTCCTCCATTTCTCCTTCAGCACCGAATGACATACCCCAACCACCCAACCCAAAATCCTTGACTCCCTGTTGTCACTTGTCTATTTGCCATTCATCACCGGGTCCTGTTGGACCTGCTTCCTAAATAGATCTCTAGTCTGTCACCTGCCTTGTCCCTCTCTAGGCATACAATGCCCTCTCATCTCTAGGTAAAGGATTGTGAAGCTTATTCTACCCTTTCTTTCAGTATTGTTTTTCTTGGATTCATGCCCCATGTATGGAATAAAGCACAAATATGCCAGTACTATTGGCATCTGACAATGCTCCTCTGTCTACATGAACTACAGCTGAAACTTCTTAGCATAGCCAAGTTTCCTTCCCTCATATTTCTACTAAGCATAGCTATAGCCTTCAAAGTTTTCTAGACTTAACTATAGCCTTCAAAGTTTTCTAGACTTAACTAAAAAGTGTTTCTCCATTATAGCATTTGCTGAACGATTCTGACTCTAATAAGATAAAATTAATTATTACTTCTTTTGAGTTTCTACTACAGCCTGTCAGATGCTAAAATAATCTTTTTGTCCTATGCATATTTTGGTATGTATATTCTCTCTCTGCAGTTTTGCATTTTTATATGGTCTATTACCTATTTTTTGATAGTAAACTAAATTTATTTTGGTTGTTTGATCGAGTAAATAAATATGTATGCCTACAGAACTTCTTTCTTAGCAGTGGATTTTTTTTTTTTTGCTTTTTTGGGTCACACCCAGCAGCAATGCTCAGTGATTACTCCTGGCTCTGTGCTCAGGAATTACTCCTGGCACTGCGTGGGGACCATATAGGATGCTGAGGATCAAACCTGGGTCGGCGCATGCAAGGCAGAGCGCCCTACTACTGGACTATTGTCCAGGCTCAAAACTTCTTTCTTTTAGGGTTCACACCTGCTGGTGCTCAATGACTATTCCTGGATCTGTGCTGAGGAGTGATCCCAGAAATTCTATGTGGTGCTGTGGATTCAAACCACAGTCAATACTACCATAGCCCCATGCAAGGCAAATGTCTTTATCTGGTACTGTCTCTGCAGCCCATCAGATGTTTCTTATCACCACAAATCGGCTCTTTTATGTTGTATCCTTAGCATGATAAAATTCTACATTACTAATTATCATTAATGAAATTAATACTTCACATGGAATAATGATTTTATTTTACATAATTTCTTATCCTCAACTTTTTCTACCTCTCATGCCCAGATTTCTTTCTTTTGCCTTATAGTTAACACATCAATAGTGCTACGTCAGGGCTTATAAATAAAGGAAGAGGAAGAGGGATCGGACTGTGGCTTCTGCTCAGAGAGGTCCCAAGGCCCCTGAGGGAGGGGCTTAGGGACACCCTGTGGATTCCAAAGCCCTAATAGTACTTTTGCAGATACTGGGGCCTAGCTCAGTCCCCGGCGGTACTCACAGTCCGTTAGGGCCCTGGCCTGTGCACGGAGCTGACACTGTTCCCCCTCTCCCAGGACTTCTCTTTTCAGGACCTCTTTTCTTTCTTTCTTTTTTTTTCAAAATTTTTTTTATTATACCATTGTGAGATCTATAGTTACAAAAGTGTTCATATTTGGGTTTCAGTCATACAGTGTTCCAGCACCCATCCCTCCGCCAGTGCCTGTTTCCCTCCACCAATCTCCCATGATTTTCCCCCATCTCCCAGCCTGCGTCTATGGCAGGCAATTTTCACCTCTCTCTCTCTCTCTCTCTCTCTCTCTCTCTCTCTTTTCTCTCTCTCTCTCTCTCTCTCCCCTTCTTTTTACACACTGTGGCTTACAATACATGCAGTTAGAGGTTATCACGTATATCCTTTTGCCTACTTTCAATGCTCAGTTCTATGCTGGTATTATCATTTACAATAATTATTAGTAAACTGTTCCTTTCTCTGTATTGCCTAACCTCTAACTCCCACACATTTGCAGTAAGTTCTACCCACTGACAAGACCTCCTGGTCCATGTTTTTGTCTGGCCTTGGATATTGGTATCATGCTATCTTTTTATATCCCACAGATAAATGCAGTAATTTTATAGCTGTCCTTTTCCCTCTGGCTAATTTCAGTCTGTGTCCATCCATTTATAGGCAAATTTCATAACTTCACTTTTCCTAACAGCTGTGTAATATTCCATTGTGTAGATGTACCAGTTTCTTTATCCAGTCATCAGTTCTCAGGCACTCTGGTTGTTTCCAAATTCTGACCATTGTGATTAGTGCTGCTATGAACATATAAATGCAGATGGTGTTTCTGCTGTGTGTTTTTGGCCTCCCAGGGTTTATTCCCAGGAGTCGTATGGTTGGGTGAAATGGGAGCTCAATTTCTAGTCTTTGGAGGAATGCCCATGCAGTTTTCCAAAAAGGCTGTACCGGTCAACATTCCCACCAACAATAGATGAGGGTCCCCCTTTCCCCGCATCCATGCCAGCATTTGTTGCTCTTGCTCTTTTGGATATGTGCCAGTCTCTATCGTGTGAAATGATATCTCATTGTTGTTTTGATTTGCATCTCTCTGATGATTAATGATGATGAATATTTTTTCATATGCCTTTTGGCCATTCGAATTTCTTTTATGTTGAAGTTTCTGTTCATTTCTTCTCCCCATTTTTTGATAGGGTTGGCTGTTTTCTTCTTGTAAAGTTCTGCCAGTGCCTGATATATCCTGGATATTAACCCCTTATCAGATGGGTATTGGGTGACTGTCTTTGAATCTTGAGGACCTCTTTTCTTAGGTCCTTTCTGTTCAGAGCTTTTCTCTCAGGGCCTTTTTTTCTCTTTTTGGTCTATTTGTCTATGTCCCTAACTCTTTCCCTGTTTCACTCTTTGGCCTGTTATCTGTTTCCCTGTTACTGTGTGTCCCTAATATATTTCTTTTCTTCTCTGTTATTTGGTCCTGTTGCCCTGATGCCCTGTTGCCCTGTAGCCCTGTAGCCCTGTAGCCTTGTAGCCTTGGTACTAGCTCCTTGGCTCAGGCACCAGGCCTTGTGGCTCTGTTGCTTGGCTATTGGGCCTAGGTGCCAGGAGCACCTTCTCTTTCCCCCTGGTGCTTGCTATCCAGCTCAGGCACCAGGGGCCTCCTGACCCAGGGCTGGCCTTAAGGTCTAGACACTAGGAGTCCCTGCTCTCTCCAACCAGAAACCCCTGTGCCTCCCCCTCAGATGCTCTCCCTGAGGCCTCTATTTATAGTTTCAGGTCAGGTTTAGAATCCTGGCTCAACTAACAGTTTCCAAAATGGCATTCCCCTACAGTGCTAGAATTTAAGTCAATTTCTATACTAACTTTTAAGGATTAACATATTTTTTGGACATTGTCTTTATTATTTACTCATCATTGCATCTTGATAATTACAGAAAATACGTAGAGTCAGACCTCATTTTGTCATTTAATTTTTTTTTTCATTGGATACATACTAGAAATTAGTTAATGTAAAATGTAGTTTTGAAAGATTTGATTAGTTGTTTAAAGGCAACATCTTTTTACTACTTAAGAAATTAGTTCAGGGGGCCAGAGTGATAGCCCAGCAGGTAGGGTGTTTGCCTTGCATGCGGCCGGCCTGTGCCAGCCTGAGTTCTATCTCCAGCATCCCATATGTTCCCCCTAGCACCGCCATGAGTAATTCCCTGAGTGCAGAGCCGGAGTAACCCCTGAGCATCGCCAGGTGTGTCCCAAAAAAGCAAAAAAAAAAAAAAATTAGTTCAGAATATATTGAGGACTTTATCCTTTACAAATATATGCATGTAGGATATAAAGATGAATAAGTTCATGAAATACCAGAAGGGTTTATTTAATTTGTATAATTTCTATCTAATATCTTGGAATCATATTAATACATGATGTTCTCTTGGGAATGCTATTTATTTATTTATCTAGCTATCTATTTATTTGTTTATTTTATTGTTTTTGTGTCATATCTGATGATGCTCAGGGTAACTCCTGAATTTTAGGACTTACTCCGGCTGTGCTCTGGAGACTATATGGGATGCTGGGGAAGCCTAGTGGTCATATGCAAAGCAGAGCAAGTGTCCTGCCTGCTCCTGCTGTTCTCTCTCCACTCCCAGATTGGGCACAAGTTCTGTCATACAAATGCATTTACTTCTCCTGCGCTGTGTCTTGTTCTTTGATTGATCTCAAAGGAGACATAGAAAACCAGTTGTATTTAGATATGATTTTGATGCCCTTAACTCACCCATTTCAAATATCTGGGTCAATAGATTTCAGTATGTTTATATATTGTAAAATCACCACCACAGTATCACTTATTTATTAGTTAAGCAATTTTATTTGTTCCCTTTCACTCTCTTTGTTACTGTTGTTGTGAAGACCAAGAACCACAGTACCATAGTTGTGGTGCCAATCAGGAGTCACACACAATGGGTGGTTCCGGGGATCATAAACTTAATGTTTCTAGGATGCTGCATGGCATGTGGAGTGTTGTCTGGATTGTACTACAGCCTCTGCATGCACGATGGATCTCTATTTACATTCTTCACCTCTGCAACAATCTAATGTAAAACACTGCTCTTCAATAACTGATCCGTGAATGGTACAGGTCTGCAGGAATAGAAAGGTTGAAAATCAACTGGTCTCACGACAGTGGTCATAACTCAAGGTTGTGATGAAAAAAAAGATTTTTAGAACCCTGATCTAAAATCCTTTCTATTACCCTAAAATGAAACTATAAGCATCCACTTATCTACTTTGTCTTTTTTTAGATTTTCCCTTGTTAGACATTTTATGAAAATGGAGTTATAAACTGTATGTTCTTTGTCTCTAACTTTGTTCTTTAGGCATGTTTTTGAGGTTCAGCCATGTTGCAGCATGTACCAAAACCTCTTTTTATGGCCAGTCTTATTTTATTGTAAGGAAATACCACATTTTGGACCTTTGTTCCTGTTTTGGCTTTTTAGTCATAAATTGTGTGCTTAGAGCTTATTCCTGTCATTACACTCAAATATCACTCCTAGAGAAGATCAGAAGAGCAGACTATTTGGGGTTCCAGGAATCACACAAGTGGGCTGCATGCAAAGCAAGTGTCTTTTCAGCTAAACTCTCTCTCCAACACCATCACATTCTGTTTATCCAATCACTGACAAATATTTGGGTCATCTCCTTGTTTTAACTAGTGTGAGAAATGATGTATTGAACATTTACCGTTCAGATATTTGTATGAGATGTTTTAATTTCTTTTTGGTAGATTCCTAGAAGTGGAATTCCTGGGGATGTGAAGAAGAAATGTAGTAAGACAAAACCAAATGTCTAAAGTCCACAGAATCTGAAAATTGGCATATAAAACTGAGTTTATAAAGGAAGGAGTGGTTACAACTCAGAAAAAGGCATGATTATAGCAATACTATTCCCTTATATGTGCTGTAATGGTCAATATAATTAGTGCCAGCTATGGGAGCAGGCATGGGGATCCCTATGTATGGTCAGCATACATAGGAAATGAGGGTCTCTGATGGGGGGCATACTGGTGGTGGGATTGGTGTTGAATGATGAATCTTTCTAACAACTGTATTGTGAAAGACTTTGTACTTTGTAAATCATGGTGCTTAAAGTAAAAAATGGAAAAAATGTTAAAAAATTAAGGTAGGGTGGATTTGGGGTAGATGGTAATAGTACACAGATTATTCGTGGAGAAATGTTGACATTCCAGTTGTGGGTGAGATGTTGGAATGTTGCACGCTTGAAACTGTAATTAACATTAGTGTACATCTTGGTGTCTCATTAAAATTGGAAAAAAAAAAGAGAAAATACCTAAATGCATACCAAAGTGGCTACTCTGTTTTATGCTGTCAGCAGACAATGGTAAAGTATCTAGCATTTCTGCATCCTTGTAAACACTTACATATTTCTATATTTTTTATTAAAACCACTTGGGGGTGGGTATTGATCCACACTTGGCTGTGTGCAGAGGCTACCCTTGACTTTCTGTTTGAAGGTTGCTCTTGAAGATGCTGGCTGTGCATGCATTGTCAAGGATCAAACCAGATGGGTTTCTTGTAAGGCAGGAGCCTTAAGCCCTGTGTTATCTCTCTGGCCCCTCGATGGTGATGATAACCATGTTAAGGGTTAGATGTATTTCATTAGGTTTTGACTTGCGTTTTCCTAATGACCAATGATGTTGGGCATTTTTTATGTGTGTAGTACCCATTTGTATATCTTCCATTTGCTTATTTATTTCCCAAGTGAAGACACTTGGGAAATACACCCAGTGATACCATCTTAACCCGCTGTGCCATCATTCTCTTCCTTCTTTTGCTTATTTTTTAATGAGATGATCTATCTTTTATTATTGAATTATAAGGGTTTTATTATCATATATCTGGATAAAATGATATGTTTTGTGAATATGACTTCCTCTTATGTTGGATGTTTTTCTGTTCTATCATTTTACTTTCAGTATCCATTTTTCATTAAGTTTCTTGTTACATATCAATTTCTTATTTGTAACTTGTTACATAACTGTTTCTTATTTAAAAGGCATATTTCTAGTATATGTGCTGCGAAGCAAGCATAGTAAGGGCATTTTTTTGGTTTTTTTTTTTGTTTATTGTTTTTTTTTAATTTTTTTTAAAACATTTTATTATACCACCGTGAGATATACCATTACAAAGTTGTTCATGTTTGGAGGTTTCTGGTCACATAGTGTTCCAGCACCCCGCTCTCCACCAGTGCCCATATCCCGCCACCAAAATCCCCAATTCCCTCCCCCCCATAGCCTGCCTAAATGGCAGGTTCTTTATCTCTTTTCTCTCTCTCCTCTCTCTCTCTTCCCTTCTCTTACACATTGTGGGTTGTACTACATACACCTAGAAGCCACCATGTGCATTTTTGTCTGTATTTAATACTCAGTTCTATGTTGGTATCAGCCCTTTTGACATTTATTCACACATGTTCCCTTCTCAATCTTACCTAACCTCTGACTCCCACACATTTGTGGTAATTTCCACTTTTGGTAAGATTGCCTGGTATATTTATGTCATGCAAATAAATGCAGTCATTCTATGTCTCTCTTTCCTTCTGACTAATTTCACTAAACATGATTTTTTCCATGTCCATCCATTTATAGGCAAATTTCATAACTTCATTTTTCCTGACAGCTGCATAGTATTCCATTGTGTAGATGTACCACAGTTTCTTTATCCAGTCATCAGTTCTCGGGCATACTGGTTGTTTCCAGGTTCTGGCTATTGTGAATAGTGCTGCTATGAAAATAAAAGTCGCGAATTGTGTTTCCGCTGTGTGTTTTTGGCTTCCCAGGGTATATTCCCAGGAGTGGTATGGCTGGGTCAAAAAAGGAGCTCAATTTCTAGTCTTTGGAGGAATGTCCATATAGTTTTCCAGAAAGGTTGTACAAGTCGACATTCCCACCAACAATGTATGAGAGTCCCCTTTTCCCGCATCCATGCCAGCACTTGTTGCTTTTACCCTTTTGAATATGGGCCATTCTCTGTGGTGTGAGGTGATATCTCATTGTTATTTTGATTTGCATCTCTCTGATGATTAGTGATGATGAGCATTTTTTTCATATGCCTTTCGCCATTCGAATTTCTTCCTTGTCAAAGTTTCTGTTCATCTCTTCTCCCCATTTTTTAATGGGGTTGGCTGTTTTCTTCTTATATAGCTGTACCAGTGCCTGACATATCCTGGATATGAACCCCTAGTAAGGGCATTTTTCATATTGAAATAGTTAGCAGTCTCTGACCTGAGAAGTTCAGAGTATATTCTCTGCTTACCTCCTGAGTGAGTCCTTGGCTATAGGAATTATCTACAATATATTAGAAAATGACGTTTTTTGTTGGTTTTATTTATTTATTTATTTATTTTTTTTTGAGGTTATAATCATCCTTTTTATTTTAAAAACACCATTTAGTGACTAAAAGTTTTGATTTTGTCCCTTCCCCCTCCCAGTTTTTTTTTTTTTTGAAATATGCTCATGTAGAGTTTTGGATCCACAGTGTTCCAACACCCATGCCTCCACTCAAACCCATCTACCATCACCAATGTCCCAACCTCCCTCCCCCTCCCGCACCTCAACTACTTGGCAGATTCTGTATGTCATTTCTTTTCGTCTTTATATCTCCTTCCCGATAAACTTTCCTGCTCTTTGTGGAATACAGTGCATTAAAAGACATTACTGTTTCACTATTTTAGTGGACCACGCGGCCGCTTGCGCCGCGCGATCTGGGCTCGAACTGGTTTTGCTCAGTTGATCTGGTCGTGGGTCAGTTTCTCAGCGTCCGGACAGCGAAGATGGTGGCTAGTGTGATGGGCGAGTTTCATCCGGCTGCTTCCGGGACCCCCAGAGGCGATGGGCCAACACCCCCAAAACCCATCTGCCCTCCTCGGGATCCCATCGTCAGCTGGGCTCGGCGCGAGCCGGGCTCCAGTCTCCCCAGCCGCTTGCGAAGCTCTGCATACTGGTTCCCCGGCCGGCTCCTGGGCGGGTCCACCAGGCTCGACAAAATGGAGGGGGGAGTGGCTTAACCCTGACTCCATCTGGCGAATTCCCAGTGATTCCCGCTTCTGGGAGCCGCCTACCTGGGCTCGAACTGGTTTTGCTCAGTTGATCTGGTCGTGGGTCAGTTTCTCAGCGTCCGGACAGCGAAGATGGTGGCTAGTGTGATGGGCGAAGTTTCATCCGGCTGCTTCCGGGACCCCCCAGAGGCGATGGGCCAACACCCCAAAACCCATCTGCCCTCCTCGGGATCCCATCGCCAGCTGGGCTCGGCGCGAGCCGGGCTCCAGTCTCCCAGCCGCTTGCGAAGCTCTGCATACTGGTTCAAATGACGTTTTTTGATAGTTTTGCCAAGATAGACTATTGAAAATGTTTTTCTAGACTTTGTGCAGTTCTTTAGAACTGAAAGAAGAAGAATTAAGTAATGAAAGAGCCTAGACTAGAAAATATGGGGTTTAGCCCTGAATTTTCCTTTATTTATTTTCTGACTTGGACAAAACTACATACTGTAATTGAACTTCTCTTAGAGAATGAGCTTTTGGTTCTTTGTTTATCCTTTATAACAGTGGTTCTTAATGGGAAGAAAATCACCAAGAGACCTTCCTGGCTCAGAGAGATAATACATGAATGAGGCTCACACATGAATGAGGCACTTGCCCTTGCATGTGGCTGACCTGATTTGATCCTGGCATTGCATGTCATCACCCAAGTAAGGCCAAAAGTGATCCCTGAGTGAGAGCCACAAGTAAGACGTGAAGCATGAATGTGGCTTCCTCCTTTCACCCCACAAAAGTCACTTAAAGGGCTGGAGCAATAGCATAGCAGGTAGGGTATTTACCTTGCATGCAGCCAACCCAGGTTCCATCCCTGGCATCCCATTCGGTTCCCGAGTACTGCCAGGAGTAATTCCTGAGCGAAGAGCCAGGGGTAACCCCTGAGCATTTCTGGGTGTGAACCAAGAAACAAAACAAAACAAAAAACTTAAAAATACCCCAAAAAGTCACTTAAGGACATTTCAAAGTCATTTTTAATTGTCACAATAGAGGAAACAGTTTTGAATGTGTGGGCTGTCATTTTACTGTTAAACACCTACAATGTGCAGGATAATTAATGACCTGTGATAATGAATGACCTAGTCTAAGTAGCAATAATGCAAACTTGTGCAACAATGCTCTAGAGCATATATTTTTTTAAATTAGCTTTTTAAAATACTTGTTTATCCCAATACTTCCTTCCAAAACTCAGCTCTAAAGTGGAATTTTCTTTCCCACTCTTGGTTTTAATGATTTTTAAAGTCATTTGCAGATCATTATATAAGCTTTTTTCTTAGGTCATAAGTAAGTATAGTACAAAAATATTACAACAAACTCTTAATTATTTTTAGGCAGTAAGTAATATGTATCACTTATATCACTTGCCTTCCCTTTGTTTATCGATTTGCTAGAGTGGGCACCAGTAACATCTCCATTCATCCCTGTCACGTGTAGCCCTAGGGCATATGCTTGCACAGGACTATGAAGAGCCTCAAACCTGACCTGAAGCAATAAGTATATTCCATGACCTGAAGCAATATGCATATATATCAATAATAACTAATATTTATTATGGACATATTTGATATATAAAACTCATTAATTATAGCATATTCAATTTTATTAAGGTAATTCTGAGCATTTTAAGCTTTTTAAAAATCCCAGATGATCTCCTCAAGAAATCTGCTATCTTTATTGCTTACAGTTAACAGTAAGGCAAAAGCTAAAGAGCTTGTCAATTTACATGCCGGGTCATCACAAGATCTTTTCCGACCTAGTCCCAGGTCTTCATCAGAGCCCAGTTCAGAAAGGAACAGCTCGTATGGTATAACAGCTCACCCAGAGGGGGGGAGACCCTGCAAAGTCCATCGGCTGAAGAAACAAGAGCAGAGCCTGTTGGGACTCTCATAGCAGGACCACGCCTCGGAACATAGGGGAAATTTGTTTTCTACAATACATTTCTTTGCACTTTCCATCTATAGGTTACCCTATTTTAAATATCTCGACTTTGACAGCAAGTCCTGTAGACTACGATTACTGTCTTGGCTAAAATATGAGACCCATCTTAAGAAACACAATCTGGTGGAGCACATCATTGGAGTCACTGGTGGAAAAAACATTAGCAGCACCAGGTGCAGTTCCTGACCCCCGAGGCCCACCACTCAATATGCCCCGAGGCTGACATTTAACCATTGATGACTTCTGAGTAGGGCCCTCTGACCAAGAGCACATCAATCAATAGCGTTCTCCCAATCCTGCATTCCTAGATTCACTTCTTCCCTTTGGAGCTGACCCCATTTATTCTCATTAGTTGTGTGACTCAGATAATATAACTAAAGTTTAAAGGCAACTGAAAAATGACTTATGAAGATGATAGACTCAATTGCATGAAAAGCATTAGTTGACTAGCAAATATAATAAAATGATGATTCCTTTCATTTATTGTAACAAGTTCCTAAATGTTTCTCTATTTTCTTTCTATTGTGGGATTCATTTTTTGTTGTTTTTACTTGTTTGTTTTTGGTAATTATCTACATTTTGCATTAATTTGAAAACATAGTGTATACATGTTTGTGTGTGTGAGTGTGTGTGTGTGTATGTGTGTGTGTGCGTGCATGCATGTGGAGAGATTAATCTGCTCATTCAGCATTGGCTTTTACATGATTTTCTCTCTAAGGAATATCCACCACTCAATTTTTAATTTTGACAAACACATACAGCTGGGAGACTTTCTGTGTTACTATCTTCTTTAATCATAATTGGATGAAATGTTTTTAGAAATCAAAGAGGTTTCCATTTTTTTTTTGGGGGAGGGGGGTTGGAGCCTGCAAAGCTGTATTTAGAAGACCTGAAAATCCCTCCCCTCAGGTTAGCAATTCTTGGCCAGCAGTGCCAGCAGTTCAGTGGAGGGTCTTGTGATAGCAGAGATTATCAGGTAACCCTAGCAGTGCTCAGTGGCTGCCAGTGGACCGTGCGGGTGCTTGGTATTAAACCCAGGTTAGCCGCATACAAGGCAATCACCTTATCCACTGCAGTGTCTCTTCAGGCCCAGCTGTAGTTTTCTAGATATAGAGGCTCGCATACATATCTTGTTTGAGTCTGTTTAATTTTTTTTGGTAATAGAGTAATACTGTCTTCTTTTTTATTTCAAATTTTAATTGTTCGCTATCCATGTATTCCTTTATAAGAAAGTAAATTTGTATTCAATTAACCTTTAACCTGAAAACTTCCTGTAATTATTTAATTTTAAGAAGCTTTTTTGATGTTTTTCTTGTTGTTGGTTTGTTTCATTGTTATCAACTGTGAGAACATTGATTTTCTTTCTTTTTTTTCTAATATGTCTTTTTATTTCCTTTTCTTATTTTTTACAAGGACTTTTTTTTGGAATTTGTTAGTACTTTCAGTATGATATTGAAAACTAGTGAGAGGGGGAACATTATTTTTTTGTTCCTTATCTTTTCAGGAAAACATCTATTTTCCTATCTTTAAGAGTATTTTTTCGGGGGCAGGGAAGGGAAATTATTTGTTAGTTTTTATTTTTTTTTAGTTTTATTGTATTTGTTTTTATTTTGTTATTTGTAATTTTTTAAAACAATGTTTTTTTGTTAAATGAAGTTTCCTTCTATTTAAATCTTGCTCAGATTTTTTTCTTTTTTTGGATCACACCAGGCAATGCTCAGTGGTTACTCCTGCTTTGCTCTCAGGAATTACTCCTAGTAGTGCTCTGGGTACCATATGGGATGCCGGAATCAAACCCAGGTAGGCTGCGTGCAAGGAAAACACCCTACCTGCTGTGCTATCACTCCTGCCCCATTGCTTAGATTTTTTTAAAGCTATAAAGAGGTGTTGGATTTTGTCAAATGTTTTAAAATAAATTTATTGATAGAGCCTTATGTTTTCTCTTGTTTACTTCAGTGATATGTAATAAATTGATTTTTTGAATGTTGAATCAGCCTTGCATGTCATGAATAAATTCATAAAGTTAGTTATAATGCTTTTTTACACATCACTATAGTAGTTTTGTAAGAATTAAAATACATATTTATGATTTGAAATGGGTCTATCATTTTTTTTCTCATGACTTTGTCAAGTAACTTTTTCGTTTCATTGCTACCTAATATGGCATACAAATAGATCACCAATAATCAATATTCTTATTGATGGAATAGTTTTTATCTCCTGTTTCATAAGTTGTTCAAGCTGAATCGGATGAAAAAAAAATCATTTCTTAAAGTCTTGAATAATAAAGAAGTTTTTTTCTTCCAAAGCTATTATCAAGAGCTTGCTTTTAGTTTAGACAGTCAATAATACAGAATTTGCCAAGTTAAAGACATTATTCTAAAAGACACAAAACTTTTTCATATTTATCAAAAATTTTGATTGAGAAAAGAGTTTGCAATTTCAGTATGCTAAGACTAAGAGATTGATTGTATGACTGTTTCACTTTCTCACTTAGTATTCACTCTCATAACTGGAAAAACAACAACAATAATAAACAAATCTTTTCTCAAAAAGGTGGAAAGGTGAACTGGATTTGAGGAGCCATAAGCAGAGGTAACAATTTACTTAGAATTTACTATCCCCAGCAATTTTTTCTCTCTATCTTCTGACCTTCTGCACTACTTCCCATTCCTTGCTCATAATGTCAAGTAGTCCAAGGTAACCTCCTGTTACTATTACTAATCAGTGAATGCACAGGGTTCCTTATTTGTTCTCCAAGAATATGGTGAATGAATATTTCATGGTCATCTAGGCATCTTAAGTATTTATTTAGATCTAGAAGTGCTTCAGGAGGGGCTGGAGCAATAGTCCAGCAGGTAGGGCTGGACTCAGGGGCGTTTTTGCCTTGCATGCGGCCGGCCTATGCTGGCCAGGGTTCGATACCCGGGCATCCGTATGGTACCCCGAGTACTGCCAGGAGTAATTCCTGAGTGCAGAGCCAGGGAGAAACCCCTGAGCATTGCTGGGTGTGACCCAAAAAAAAAAAAAAAAAGCTTCAGGAAACTGAAGAAAAGTGTCAAGAGGCAGTTAATTTGTGCAGACTCAAGGTCTAGCTTGGCTCAAGACTCCCATTTCTACTCAATAATTTTCTTTCACTTACACAGATAGATGATGGTCAAAAGTGTTTTCAATTTATCTGATCTTTGTAGGTTGAACATGTTCTATAGGACTGGAATTGGAACCACCTAGAATTGGACAGTTCCAGCAAAGCAGTTATATACTGACTGGGAAAGCACTTTGTAAAGTCATTTTCTTGGTTCACTTTTTTTCCTGTTTTTGGGTCACACATGGCAGTGCTCAGGACTTACTCCTGATAGTGTTCTTAGAAATCATTCCTGAGTTTACTACTGACTCTGTGCTTAAAATCCTTCCCTGAAGGGTTCAGCCAATTACCCCTGAGTCACTGGCATATAAGCAAAGTGTCCTCCCTACCTTCTGTGTTATCACAGCAGGCCCTTTTGGTTCACTTTAAAAAAATATACATTTCCTCAGAACTTATTTAAAGACAAAGCCTTCCTTAGACATTTAAAACTTCAGAACTTCTGAGCATTCTCTGCTGGGATAAATGCCTCGTCTCCCAGCCTCAGGAATGCCCTTAAGCAAAGGTTCCTCTCTAAGACTCCATCACATTCCTTTTCTTGTCATTGAGGCATGGTCCCTCAATGACAGAGTCCCATTCAAAACTAAGCAACATGGAAATGTGCTAAATCTTTGACAATTTAAAAAGTTATAAACACAAGGCCCTTAGTAGAGAGGAGGGAGTTTCTTCCTTTCTTGGGAGTTACTCACCCTCACATGAGTGAGCCAAATGGCTTCAAAATTAGTCAAAGTACAAATAAATGAATTAATATATCTAGCAAGAGTTGAGCTTTTATATCTACCTACTCTTCTACTACATAGATATCCAACTGTCTGGCATAAAAGGTCACCAATTCCTTATCTGATTGCTTTATTTTTTAGCATTAAGCAGATATACAAACTGTACCATGCTTCCATCTTGTTTCTACAGAAAAATGCAGCAGTGGAGGTGATCTTTATCTCTTGCTCCTGAGCACTGTGTATGGCTCCTGTCATTAAGCAGCTGAGTTTGTATTTGTTTGTTTGTTTTTGGCCACACCCAGCAGTCCCCAGAGCTCACTCCTGACTTACTCCTGCACTTGGGGATCACTCCTGGCAGGGGCTTGGTGGATCATTCACGGTACAGGGTTGAAATCATGGTGAGTCACATACTAATGCCCTACCACTGTACTAGATGACTCTGGCCCTTAAATTTGTAATTTTTAAAAAAGTATAACAAATACAAATTTAGATAGATACATGTAGCTTTAGAGTAACACAAGTTTAGATTTTTAGAAAGCAACTTAACAGCATATACAATAATTTAAAAAATTTTTTATATATCTTAAAATATATTTATATCAGCTTTTAGGTTCACAGAAAAATTGAAAAGGTACAGAAACTTCTTACATACCTTTTATCCCACTTAATATACAAATACACACATACATATTGTAGGTTTATATATATTAGGTTTATATATATATATTAGGTTTATACATATATTGGACTCGCAGACATGGGGCAGAGCTGCTACTGGCTCTCCCTGTGACCAGCCACTCACGAGGCGCCCAGGGAGGAATGGTGGGTTCTAGCCCTGGCCCACCACCCCAGCAGAGCCTCCCCACAAGCAAGACGACCCCCACTCCATGAGGGCCTCCATTTTCCACATCCGGACTTCTCTCTTGTCAGACCTCCACCCAGCAGACCAGCCTATCAGTGCCCGGCCTCGCGGCCGCTACTAGAGATGCCTACAAGAGTATGCTACCACTGCGGCAGAGCCCTGGCAAGCTACCCGTGTTGTATTTTATATATATATATATATATATATATATATATATATATATATATATATATATATATATGCCAAATACCAGTAACAATTATAGACCTCATTCCGAATGGATTGAGGCTCTTTATGTTCCTGGAGCAAGCAGATGTCTTGGGCTCTACTAGCATGAGACAGGACATATGGAGATGTTACTGGGGCCCGCTCGAGCAAATCGATGATGAACGGGAAGACAGTGTCAGTGACATACATATATTAGGTTTATATATGTTAGGTTTATATATATGTATTAGGTTTATATATATTAGGTTTATATATATTAGGTTTATATATATTAGATTTTTATATATTAAGTTTTATATATATTAGGTTTATATATATTAGTTTTTATATATGTGTGTGTGTGTATATATATATTAGGTTTTTGCCTTGGGAGTTATATATGGCAGTTTTCTAGGTCTTATTTATAGCTCTCTGCTCAGGGGGGTCCTCCTAGCAGTACACCAGGAATAATATGAAGAGTTAGGGATTGAACCCAGGCCAATTGCACATAAGGCAAGTACTACCTGCTGTACTATCTCTCTGGCTCCCTATATTTTTATGTGTTATATTCCATAGTCATATTACATATGACTAAAAATTCCTATGTAATAATGTTCATTATGCTTACATTCTAAATCAGTAGTTAAATTAAACTACATGCTTTAAAATGTTCCATTTATCTTTCCATTTGTGACTTTCCTATCTACCTCCAAATTAAATGAAACTAAAAAAACTAAAAAAAAACTAAATATATGTTTTAGCATAAGTTTTACTGGTCAGGGAATAAACAATGCTTTTGCTGCTTTTGGCATATAGAATCACGCATCGGACAGTTTTGTGAGTGGCATATTCTCAGTAGCTTGCTGGGCTCCCTGAGAGGGGGTGGGTAGAATATTCTTGGTAATTTACAGATGAATTGTGTGGCAGCAAAAGCCTCCACGAGCAATGGGGAAAGCTAGTAGCAGCCCTGCCTGGTTTATCTGCATCTGTGGTTCAAGCATTCCAGGGCTTGAAATAATTTCCTCTGTAGGGTGAGTCTCTGACAAGCCAGGCTGGGGATTGGCTTAGTCTCTTGGGTGGAGCTCTGATGAGCTGTGGAGTTTGGATGATGAAAACGCTGCCAGCACAGTGTGGGGTTTCTCTGGGTTCTTCTGAGGCTCTCTTGGGACGGTGGGCTCGGGCCAGAAGCATAAGTTAATGATTATGGTATGGAAATAAGTAAATGTATAGATTCAAGCTTTCTACATAAAACTATAGAATTAATTGAAAGGATATTACTATGCACTACTACAATGAAATATTATTGACTTTATTTTTATTTAGCATAATACCTGGCACAAAACAGCCTTGACATAAAGTCAATTTGATGTTGCTGTTTCTATTAGAATTGAGTTCCCCTTGATTTACTTGAGGAGAGGGAACGTCTTGTTTTTTTAAAAACATATTTTAAGTAGCACATTCTTTTTATTTTGTTTTATTCATTCATTCATTCATTCATTTATTTAATTTTTTTGGTCACACCCAGGAATGCTTAGGGGTCACTCCTGGCTCTGCACTCAGGAATTATTCCTGGCCATGTTTATGGGACCATATGGAATGATGGGATCAAACCAGTGTTGGCTGCATGCAAGGCTAATGCCATGCCAACTGTACTATCACCCCAGTCCCCAGTCTTGATCTTTTTTATATGTTTAGAAAAACAATTTTTATTATGTGAAGATGAACAAAACTTTCATCAGTAACCAATTTATCCCATAATAGATGCCTATTAATGCCAATCACACTCTTACCATACTAAGAATTGCATGTGAAAGAATAAATTTCATTCTCTTTTTAAGAAGCACCCAGACTTTTATGTAAATCAAATATTTTAGGTAATTAATAACTGTTCTGATAGATACCTGAATGGAAGGCTAGAGAAATCAGGAAAGCCTCAGAAGAAATTGCAAAAGACATGTTAAAGAGGTGACTTTAAGAAATCAATCTAAGTACTGTGATTTACAAAGTTGTCCACAACCAGATTGCAGCCATAGAATGTTTCTTCTTCTTCTTTTTTTTTTTTTTTTTTGCTTTTTTGGGTCACACCTGGCAATGCTCTGGGGTTACTCCTAGCTCTGCATTCAGGAATTACTCCTGGCAGTGCTCAGGAGACCATATGGGATGCCAGTGATTGAGACCCAGGTCGACCACGCAAAGGCAAATGCCCTACCTGCTGTACTATCGCGCTGGCTACATAGAATGTTTTAATACTAGTCCCACACCAGTGCTCTTAGCCCACCTCTTATAAACCAGGCTATCCTCTTGGCCCCCTTCCCTTGACAGACACATTTTTAAGTTTAATTACTGTTCTTTGGCTCCCAGGCTGGTAGAGCTGGCTCTTGTGACTTAGACTCATGCAGAGACCTCTAATCTATACTCCAGATGAGAGAAGAGGGCATATTTTTGTCTTGTTTTTTGGACCATACCCTGCGGTTCTCAGGGCTTACTCCTGGCACTGCACGCAGAGATCACTCCTGATGGAGTTCAGAGGACCATGTGGGTGCTGGTGGGGGAGGAGATGGCTTTTGATAACAAGAATACGCAATGCCATCTCTGACAGGCCAATTGTGCTTCAGGTTGCGCCTATTTTATTACATTTACTATTATAGTAGCCCGACTTTCAGCTCATAATCCTCTATGAGAAATTGTGTTAATTCACAATCTTCTCATATGCCATACATGAAAAGTGAAAATGAAGGGAGTTTGGAGTGTTTTACCTGGAAAACTGGACAGCACAGATGCTATTTGAAAAGGTATTTTATAGTCAAATGTATTTGAGAAATCAATTATGCTTTTGCCTTTTGGTACTAGTAGCACAGTAAATGGTGATATTTCACAAACTCAGAGACTAGTTGAATTTTTTTTTCAGTTCAGATCTAGCAACTACAAATAGGAAAATCTAACAACCCAAAACATCTTACGGGACTAAGGTTATAAAACTCAGTGGATGTGCTATGACTTACCTGCTAAGCAAACGTGCTTATGCTTTCTGAAGTGTCTTCATAAGGGGAAGAGGCGTGGGAGGGATGGTGAGCTCTTTTATATATTTCTGTTAGCTTTTTCCAATGAACAAGGCACAAGATGGGCACAGGGAGAAATAGTAGAAGTTGAAAACTTGTGGAGTGGTAAAAATTCAGACCCCTCAAACCAAAACAACTGCCCCAAAAAAAAAACCACAGGAGGACTGGATGGTTTAGAAACTAAGGTACTGAAAATCGAGGTTAAGCTCCTATCAAATTTGGGAAGACAATGCCACGTTAAAGTGCTTAGAAAAGATACAGACAATTGTCATGACAGGAACATGCTCTAGCACAGTTTATATTAGTCCGTTTGGTTATAATCTTTAAACATTCCCTAATGAAATAAATGTCTTAGCCATTTACTTTGTCTTCTCCACACTCTATAGTTTGGTTTTACTGTCCACAAAGAAGCCTTCTAAAATCACTGAGAAAATATTTAAAGCAATTTACAGAGTTTAATTGCATGATTGGTTTTCAATGACACTGTGGTCAGGACCTGAATTTCCTTATCAAGTGCAATGACTCTTTCCCGGAGGTCTGATGAATTACTGCAGTTTGATGGCTATCAGTTTCCTGCAGTGAGGTCCAAGTAAGTAGCGCGAATGTTTACTTCACTGTAGAGACGCCCGTGACGTGAGACGATTTCCAGGGACCAGCAATATACTGCACGTGGGCTCTTTATTTTCCTAATTATCATCAAATCTGGAGGTGGCACCAAACTTTCCCTTACCGCCCCCACCCATTACTCTCAAATAATAAATGAGCGAACAAAAGCTGCAGAATGGAATGAGATTGGAGCTTGACAATACAGTTGCAAAATAAGGGAAAATGCCGGCGGTAAGCAGCAGATGCTGGCTGGTGTCCTGTGGCTGCTGGACAGGCGTCTTGGGACTGGGGAGAGGCCTCCCAGGCACTAATGAGTAATTTGCTTCTCGGGAAGGGGCTCTGGGCAGATCCTGTCCTCCCGACCTCCCTGAGATGTTTCCACTGTACGGTTTCCTCTTTTCCAGTGCTACAGTAACGAAGAAAGAAATTAACTAAGCTTTACTTTTTAATTAAATGTAGCACCACTTAGGAAGATGTATGCTAATCTGAGGCCAAATCTGCCGCCCTCAGCTGTACAAGATGCTGGGGCCAGCAGAGGCTGTAAAGCTCTCGATAAGCCAGGCTAGGAGCAAGGTGCAGGTCCCCCAGCGATAACCTCCTGACTCCGACATTATAGGGCTTTCTGCTGGAATTGAGTTCTACATCTTACTCGATGGGTTATTGTCACCGATGAGTAATGAACGCACCCTGCCCGGAGTCCCAGGGTGCGGGAGGCAGTCGGTGAGGCCTCCGGGAGGCCCAGCTGCGGGCTGCGGGGCTGGCAGAGGAAGGGGAGGCCGTTAAAGGCGCAGGGACCGCGCAGGAGGCGCCCGCTCGGCCTGGGAGCAGCCCCCGGCCGGCCTGCTGGCTGGGCCAGAGAGCGCGAGCATTAATCACCGCTTTTCCCGCTAATGGGTAGCGGTGAGAAAGCAGCCCAGACCCCAGAACAAAAGGCAGGACACGACCAAGAGGGCACCTCTGCCAGTTCGCGAGCTTGGGAGGCTGGTTTTCCAGCAGGTGCAATAAAACGGTAGTTACCACCGCCCCGGAGTGCAGGCAAAGGGACCGGGTTAGGTGCGACGGGAACTGTTTTGCTAAGTCCCCTGGGGGCATCTGTGGAGCTGGGTTGGTGGATTTGGTGTTTGCTTTCTTTGCGCTCAGGGTAGTGAGTTGAGAGGCGCCCCTTCTCTCCTGGCTCTGTGGCCAGAGGTCAGAATAAGTTGCTGCTCTTCATTAAAAGCATCATGCTTGAGTAGTTTCTGAGATCTGACAGATGGATTTATTAACTATGGTTTAAAAATCCTTGTAGGCGATGATCTCTATATTAGCAAAATTACCATAGAATTAATTTATCTAGTAGATCGAACACTCAACCAATCAACTGACCATATTTCTGCAGTTAATTCTTAGGATCTGCTCGACCATTTCTTCTTGAAGTGAGAATGAAAGCAGGAAAGTGGGCTGAGAGGTGGGCTTGGGAGAGACAGAGATAGAGGAGACGGAGAGAGAGGGTATGTGTGCAGAACTTTGAGAACAGAAATAGAAAGTCTGTGACAATTATTTCTCTGCTTTAGGATAATGCAGTTTGAAATAGATTCAGAGGACCTACAACCAAGAGACACCCGCCCCTTCCCTATAGCAATGGTATTGCACCAAGCTTAAAGATGAAGTGATATACTTATTATTATTTCTATTATGAAGTTTTTTAAAGAATAATTTTCACATTTGGCAAAATATCAATTCTAAAGCTTCTTTTCAAACTAAGATGTAAGATAGAATTTCTGGGCGAAACGGTGGAAGTGAAATGAAGTTATAGAGGGACTGGAGGACCAGGCCTGGAGGCTGTGAGAACGGCAGAAGAAGCTTTTTCTCTTCCTATGGGAATTCTCTGGAGTGTTTGCCTGGGGGGAGAAGAATCTGCCTCTAGCCAGACCCTCCCCCTGTGTGCCATTTTCTTTACAAACAAGGAACTGTATAAAAAAAATCTAGAGACTACAGGGAACTAGAGTGGTTTGTTTCCCGTTTTTTTTTTTTTTTTTTTTTATCATTTGGTGAGGACAGTTGTGGTGATACAGGGGATGGAATCCAGGACGTGGCCCAAGCTGATTAGAACAGGCCTCATTTAGTGACGTCAACCTAGTCACAAGCCAGCAAACAGCAGGACCTGGCTCTTGTCCTGTGCAACGCCCACCTGAGTTTGATCCCAGGCATGGTATATGGTCCCTTGAGCCCCTCCAGAAGGGGTCCCTGAGTGCAAAGTCAGGATTAAGTCCTGAGCACTGCTGAGTAAGCCTACCGGGTCCCCAATACCAAGAAAGAACAAACAAACAAGCAAACAAACTAGTTGTCAGTCCTTGTAATCTTGGTTTTGCATTGAATGACTATCATCATTCTTATCAAGCTTGCCTTGGGCAAATCAGCCTCTTTTTCTCTTAGATAAATTTGGATTTAACAATGGAGTTCATTACTTCTTTGCTCAAATAAATAGTTAAGTGCGTTTAAACTACTGAATCATCAAGGCTCTCTACTAGCCGTTGACCAAAAGATTCAGATATTTTAATCATGGACCGAGACACACCATTCCAATAATAACAATTTTGCTAAATTTAAATGTATAGCATATGAGCTGCAGTACACTAGCGCCTTAAATATGGGGGAATCTCAGGTTTATACATAATGATACAGAGCATTCCAGGAAGTACAAAATGAGCACATCAATTACTGGAAATTATGATCCCTAATTTGTCCTCTTGTGATTTCTTTTCTTGGCCTCTCTGGCTAGTTCTGACTGCAAGAGGATCCTCACCAGTCACTGGAAGGCGGTGAGCTGGGTGTAAAGCTCCTCAACTGCCCCCGAACAGGAGGCCCGGGAGAGTGCGCTCCCAGGCAAACACTGCCGAGTCTGGACGGAGCTACAGAAATCTCTGCTGGATCATCAATGGGAAAAATATATATGGATTTTGATGGCCCTATAAATAAATGTAGGCAGAGGCTCTCCTGTTTCAGACCAGTTGACTTTGACATTTCTGTTTTATGGCTTTGGGAGTCACATCTGGTTAGGTGAAGGGCTACTCCCAGCGTGGTGCTTGGGGGTCACTCCTGGCAGTGCTCGGGGACGTAACTCAGACTTTCCCCATGTGCAACTTGTGCACTACACGACTTATCTCTGCAGTCCAGCTGTTCTAGGTTTTTTTTAGAGAAAATCTGAAGTTCTATTTTTAACCAGAGAATAAAGAGATTGAATGAGTCTATCATGATTTGGAAAATCAATTTTGTTAGTTAACCTTCACCCCATAGCAGTACCCCACTGGGCTCAGGTCAAGTGAGTATTAATGAATGCTTCTCTGAATGTGTGATTCTAATACAGGTCATCTTCATAACATTATTCTTACACAAAATTCTTCAGTTTTACATGACAAAATTAGATTTTTAAATTTCCAGAAAGTATGCTTTCCAAAATGAAGGGAAAAACCAGAAGACTCTGAGCATAAGATTGTGTATAATCTTAAATGTCTAAATTAGACTAAGATAGCAATGATGGGTAAAATGCTACTTAGTTGGCCAACACATTAAGTATATATTTCCCCCATGTTAAAATTTGTTTAGTTTGTTTTCATTTGGAGACATGCCGAACTATCAAGGAGCAAACTTCATAATATATTAAAGACTTAGAGTGAAAAGATAATCATGCAAGACTTTGTTGGTTGTTCCATGAGCTTCTTTTGGGTGAGCAAAACCTGAAATGTCAGTAATGCCAAGCCACCACTCGCTCTTTTGAAATGAGATGCTTTTCTTTTTGGAGTTTGTTGTGGCCGGTGTCATTATACATTCTACAGCATTTGGATTGCTGCTCAAAAGAAACTAAGTCCTTGTTAGAATTTAAAACACAAGGATCCATTTCTGCCTAACAGTCCTGAAGCTGTGCAATCCCTGAAGTGTATCCCATCTGCTTTTGGGAGCTCTCATTTGCAATATGCAGTGATTGCAGGATAAGCACACCATTTTCCTGTCAATACTTTCCTATTAGCCTCCTGGATCCATACATCATCCTCTTGCTGGCCTGCAGTTTGCTTATCTTTGTCTCCGAGGCTGCCTTTGATTTATCTAACACCCAAGCTAATGAGGCATGGAGCCTAGGGTGGCTCCAAGGATAATGCACTCCTGTATAAAAATGCTTAAGGAAGGATCAAGTGCTAATCCATTCTCGACTAAAAAGGCCTAGCCCTTCAACAAATGTTGTATTTCTTAATCACCAAACTAAGACTATAATAGCTGCCCCTAAGCTACTACCATCAGTAAAACTATACACGCTAACCACACGCAATTTACCAAAAGAACTGAAAATTGGATTTTAATTTGTGCCTCCCCCAAAAAAGTAAAAAAGATAGTTTCTATCTTAGCAACAGTTCTCACCATTATTTGACAGCATTCTTATGCAAAAATAAGTTAGCTTTAATATTTAATTTACAGTAATAGTTTTATATTCCCTCGCTGGGACCTATGTTTTTCTAAAGACAAAAATAACAGAAGAGACAGTGTTACTGTGGCAAGGATAAATCAAGCCAGCTATTTCAATAATGGAGGTAATTACAAAGTATACATATCTGAAATGCTCTGAGTGGGTAGGGGTTGCTTAATTAACATAAAATTTCAATACCATCAGCAAGTGTGTTTTATCACAAAATCATTGTTAAAAATATTTTTAAGATAGAAATCATTTTGACTACTTCAGTTCTATACATTTTTGCTTTTTAAAAGCCACTTTCTACACATATCCTGTAGATTCTGAGTTCTTGCAACTGTAGAGCACAGAAGAAGAAGCTAGTTAGGACTTAATTTGGTCAATATAAATAACCAAACTAGAAGAATAGATCCAAACTATTTCTACTAGAAATAATTCCTCAGTAGGATATCTATATTAATCTACATATATAATTAGTTTCTGAATGTTCACTCGCTCTAATCTTTTAGTACAAATTAAGTGATTAAAGCACACTTAAATTAAGTTTATACAGATATTCTCAAAATACGTGCATGTGCTTTTTTTGGTTAAGCACATGCAACAAGATATAGGATCCAGCAGATTTTTACAATACTAAAATAAGGACTACTCTATTTAAAATCTAATATTGAAGGAGAGGGAGAGAGAGCTAGAGAGGGGAGAGAGAGAGAATGCTAAGATACTACTGAATTTCGCCAGGTCTCCGGGAAGAGAAGCTTACTCATGCAGAATCATGGTGTAACAAGAAAATCCTTCACCTTTTAGTTCACTCTTTGCCCCTGAGGATGCAACCAAGGCAATAAGTCCTTTTATTGGTCACTAACCAACATTATTGAGAACCAGGGTAGAATTTAATGATGTGACATTATTAGGAATAGTTATTGAGATGTAAATGATCTTCAGTTGGTTTATTTAAGTCATATAAAGAACCTAGTTTAGAATGAAAATTACTTATTGATTATTAGAGCAATTAACAGAATAAATTTTAGTGCTGGTATTAACGTTTTCCTAAAGTCCAAAACTGTTGCTGCGTAAACTCAGCAGAACACTTAATTGGTCTGGGACTCAAAGATTATCTTCTTTGGGGAGATTTATCCTAAAAGCACTTTTTTAAGTCTAGAAACCATTTGCCAAAATCCATTCTAAATATTGGAAGTTCTTTCCTTTTGGCTTTTAGTGGGGAAGGAAATGCCAAAATAGGATGGAGTTGCATAAATTTAATTACATAAGTAAAGGGATGGGCTATTCTACTTTTTGCTTTGCCAAAAAATTCCCTAAACCTTTGAGGCTAACTAAAGTGTAATGTGTTTTGTAAATTTACATTTCCCTTCATTTATCTTATCATCTACCAGGCAGTCGGCATCATTCATCATTTATTCAATTGACTTTCCTTAGTTGCAATTTTTATTTCATTTGTTTTTATTTTAAAGATAAGATCAATAAGAAGCAATAATATTATATACAGTTATATACAGAGATGCAGAATAAAGTTAATTAAATGCATAATTCAACACCCAAATCTTTAAAGTTTGCTTGAATTATTTTGATGTCATAAGGCAAAAGTTAATTTTGTTTTAACCCACATTACTACAATTAGCTTCATTCCAATATAGCTGCTTCTCTGTGGTGCTATGCTGGGTGCTGGATACTTTTCAAAGGGAATTCCTAATGGGCTTAATCTGCTACGCTATCACTATTATTTAAATATTAAAAGATATACAAAGTCCTGATTGTGAACTTGCTAAACTGTTGTATCAATTGCCAGTGAAGCCACAACAATGTGACTGTGACTTAAAACAATAAAAATGTATTTGCAGTTGAGAAGGCACAGTGTCAAATCAAGCTCTGT
This sequence comes from Cryptotis parvus, assembly GCA_021461705.1. Lineage (NCBI taxonomy): Eukaryota > Metazoa > Chordata > Mammalia > Eulipotyphla > Soricidae > Cryptotis > Cryptotis parvus. Next base: position 139,917 of record JAJIBD010021267.1, read on the forward strand.
CGTCCCCGCTCTCTTGGAAAGGGTTAGTGAAGAATTCTTTGCCTCTACTCAGCTTCTAGTAGCTTCTAGAAATTTTGGCTTACTTTGACACAAATCCTTGCCTCTGTCTTCACGTAGTCTCTCCTTGTGTCACTGTGTCTTTCTCTGTGCGCTTTCTTATGAAGGTGCTGGTAATGGGACTCAGCATTCACATTAATGTAGTGTAATCAGTCTCATTTTTTTTTTTTTTCAGTTTTGAAAGGCTTTACTTATCAAGGGTTCAGGCATACAAATCAGCAATAGGAAAACCCAGTGCTTAGGATTCCTGGCTAGAACCCCAACCACTTGTAGGCCAAGATGGCGGCCACCACGTGTAACAGCCCTGTAGAGAGGAGACAAAGACAAGACTCTGAAGAGAGTGCGAGCTCACAAAGAAAGCCCAAAAAAGAGAGAGAGAGAGAGAGAGAGGAAGCAGGCTGTTTTATACCCCTGCAATTCAGACTTCCCAAGATTATGGGAAACAGGAAGGGTCAAATGCCCTTAGGTAATTTCTCCCAGCACCTCACCTAGGCCCTATTATATGCTAATGTTTTGACCCAAGATCTGCCTGGAAATGACTTTTTAGGGTAGAGAAGGGTTTTCTGAGATGGAATGCCTCTGTACCAAAGACTAATACTAATATTTCTCCAAACCTTCACAAGAGTCTCGTCTACTTCACGGTAGTTTTGTATTTTTTTTAATTTTTTTTTTTATTATACCACCGTGAAACATACAATTACAAAGGTGTTCATAATTGGTTCTTAGTAATACAGTATTCCAGCACCCATCCCTCCACCAGTGCCCCATTTCCACCACCAATGTACCCCTCCCCCTCCGTCCCCCCACCCGCCTTAATAGCAGGTACCCCAGTTTCCTCTCTTTCTCTCTCTATCTCTCTCTCTGTCTCTGCATCTCTCTCCTTCTTATTTTACATTGTGGCTAGCCCTGCAGATATTTAGAATTTATCACTTAAGTCTCTTTGTGTATATTCAGTGGTGAGTTTTAATCTGCCATTACCATTTCCCATATTTATTAAAACACTGGTATCTATATCCTATTAATGAATGCAGTCATTCTATATCTGTCCTTTTCCTTCTGACTAATTTCACTCATCTTAACTTGACTATATTCACAAAGACTCTGTTTCCAAATAATCCACACTATGGGTTTTACTACTTTTTGGTTTACAATACTATCTTAATAGTTTATCCTAGGTATAATTCTAATACCACACCCATCACCAATGTACCCACCTCCCTCCTCCAGGGATCCTATACCCTTTTCTTCATTTACCCCCAACCCAAATGTGTGGATCAGCTCTGCATTACGTTGCCTTTGGGTCTTTATGCTCTCCTGCTGTTCCTCTACATGAGAGAAGTCATTCTGTATTTGTCCCTTTCCTTCTTTCCCATTTGATTCACTTTACTCGGCATGATATCCTCTGGTTCCCTCCATATTGTTGCATGTTGCACAATTTTGTTCTTAGAGCTGCACAGTACAGTATTCCATTGTGTGTGTATGTGTATGTGAATCAGGTATGGAGGCTGCTGGGACCTCAACTGGTGGAGAGGTTTTGCCTCACATTCTGGAACAGACCCTGTGATATGTGTATATACTTAGATATATTGATATATGTATATATGTAAGATATATATGTATGATATATATGCTATATGTAGCTCAGACTACATTCATGGGTTTCAGGCATACAATATTCCATACATATGTGAGATATATGCTATTTGTTTATATGTGATATATAGTATGTATATGTGATATATGTATGCATGTATATATATGTGATATATGTATGTGAATATATATGTATATATATATCACAACCTTTTGATTCTTCTGTAGTTTAGCATTTCGGTTGTTGTTTTCAAGTCTTGGCTACTGTACTAAGGATAGTAATGAACATTGATGGGCTTGTATCATTTCAAATTAATGTTTTTGTGTTTTGGGAACAGATGCCAAGAAATAATATAGCTGGGTCATATGGGAGTTCTATTCTTTTTTCAGAAATCTCCATATTGCTTTCCATTAGTGTTGAACTAAGTGACATTCCTGCATTCCCACTGAAAGTGGATAAGGATTCCTTTCTCAACACAACCCCAACAGAACTGGCTATTTCCAGATTTTTTTTTGGATATGTACCATTAGCTCAGACTACATTCATGGCTTTCCAGGCATACAATATTCCAACACCAACCCCACCATTAATATCCACCAATATCCCCCTGGTTCCCTCTCACCCCCCGCCCCGCAGTCTTCCCCTTGACAGGCATACAGCAAAAGCATTTCATATTACTTGGTCCAATAAAACTTAGAGGAATGGAAAATAGAATTATCAGAAAATAAATCAACAAAAGTCAGTTTGTGATAATTAATTGCTATTTGTTTTTAACCTTCCTTAATCTAATAGAGCACAATACACACCATTAGTGAGTGCCATACTCAGTGCCACATGGTGGAAGTTTCTCTGATCCATTAAAGGAGCTCTTTCAATTCGTTTTGCAAAATTGCTTACAAGCCGATGAATTCCCTAAGATGTTGCCTGTCCATGGAAGTTGCCTGTCCATGTAGCTCCTTCGAATCTGAATGATAGCTAGCTAAACACAGAATTCATGTAGGTATTAAATTTGTTGAGTTTTTGTACTATATCTTCCATGTTCTTCTGGTTCATGGAGTCTTTTTTTGCTTGTTTGTTTTTTTAGTCACATCCATTGATGCTCAGGGGTTACTCCAGGCTGCACTCAGGAATTACTCCTGGCGGTGCTCAGGAGACCATATGGGAAGCCAGGGATAGAATCTGGGTAGCCATGTGCAAGTCAAACACCCTACCGGTCTATACTATTGCTCCAGCCCCTCATGTAGTCTCTTAATAGAGCTGCTGCATATCAAAAAGATATGCTCTTTTTATGAGCTTTCCTTTCTATATGTTTCTTTTTTGATCTTGCTGCATTCCATATTCTGCCTCTATCTTTGGACTTTGTCATTTTGAGTGTAATTTGTCTTGAAGTTATCCTACTTAAATCTATTTTCACTGGATACCCATTGGGTCTCTTGGATCTTGGTGCCTGTAATCCTCAACTCTGAGAAGTTATTGTTGATATTTTCTTTAAATATTATTTTTTCATTGCATCTGCCTTCTTGTTAATCAAGGACTCTTTGAGTTCTTATATTATTCTTCTTGAACTCATCCCATAGTTCTCTGGAATGCTGTTCATTTCTTTTCAGACTCTTTTTTCACTTTTTGCTGTTTCCTAGCAATATCCTCCCTCAGTGTGCAGCTCCTTGATTTTTTTATTCAGCTTCTATTATTCTGCTGCTTAGAGCCTCAATTGACTACTTTTGTATTGCTGTGTTCTTCATTTCTATTGTTTCTGACTGTAGTAGTTTTTATTTTTCATTTATACTCTTACACTTTCTTGTGCTTTGCTGACTACTTTGCTATTGTTTCTTTGAACTCACTGACCATTCTCATCATGGTGTCATTAAAGACACTGTCTGGGAATTTACTAGTATTGTTTATGTCTTTGGTGATACTATTTTCATTCATTGAGCTTGGTGGGTGTCTATATATTTTCCTCATTGGTTTCCTAGTGCTTTTGCTCTGCCAGGGGCGTGTCTTTGTAGTTAGCTCTGCCCCTTGAGAAGACGTTGAGGGTTTTAGCTGGAGATTGCTCTCGCTCTCTGTCTTCTCTGCCCATCCTCACAGAATCACTGGTAGAATAACTGTGAGCAGCATGTGTTTTGTTGAGTGGATCTGTTGTGCGACAACATAGGCAGCTACTTGCTGCAAGAACTGTATGTGGCCTTAAGTATGGCTCAAATCAGGTGAGGCAGCTGCTGAGACTTACCTGGGTCCTGCCTCCTATTCTGGCATAGACCCAGTGATAACAGCTGAAGGTGAACCTTACCTGGGGTGGTGAAGCAGCAGCAAGAACAGGCTCATCCTATCTTCTTAGTATGGTTTAATTAGCCATATAAATAATAATCCTCATCTTCAACCTGCCTCATCAGTAAGAGTTATTATTTGGGAATGTCTGAGATGTCCCTGTGTGTGCACATCAGTGATTTAACAGAATTTTTGAAAACTTTTTGCAAAAAATTATAATTCTTTTCATACCTATAGAAACTGGACTTTGAATGCTTTACTAGAATTCAGAGTTTGTGAGTCAGTATTTAAATCAAGGTATTTCTTCTTCTAGAGCCTATGTGCTTTCTTTCCCCTTGTAATCTAAAATTTAAAGGGAACATAAGTGCTTTTTGTGCATTTTTAAAAAATTAGGCTCAAATTTTGCATAAAAAAGAGCTAAAGAAATATGTGCAAATATTCATATTTAAAAGGAGAGGCTGGTGTTTAGACAAATAACAAATGAACACACTTAACTAGAGGTGTGAAATTTTGGTATCCTGAAAAACAATGTGCTGCTACTTGTGCTACTGGAAATGGAATCATCCCATCACTGTCAACTTTCAAAGTTCCAAAGAATTACATAGTTTGGAGAAATGTATTTTTAAAATGCATTTATAGGGGTCAGGGAGATTGTCAGTGGATAAAACACTTGCCTTGCATGAGACAGAGCCAGGTTCAATCTTCGGCATCCCATAGGGTACTCTGAGGCCCAACAGGTGTAGTCCCAGAGTGCAAAGCCAGGGGGTAAGCCCGGAGCACAGCAGGGTATGACTCCTAAATAAAAATAAATGAATGAATGAATGAATGAATGAATGTATTTAAAAACTAGATTAAGAAGGTATTTTAATAGTTAAAATAGCTGATGATCCCCTTAAATCTAGCTGAAAATCTCTCTTTACAGAGTTTTTTAGATAGCACAAATAATTTTAGATGTGGACACATAGATCTATATTATGCATGCTATTTGTAGGTAGTTTTAGCAAAAATTTCTAGTTCAAAAATATGCTGAACTAAAAGTGCTTTATAAAAACAACTTAATTCTATTTCTTGTGTAAAGGGGAGTATGTAATAAATACATGATAAATTTCTTTTACCATGTATCTATTGCACAATTGATTCAGACAATGAAATCTATTCTTAATAAACTTCACATTCATTTGGTTATTAGTAGTGAAGGTAAGCATTCCACCTATTTATATGCTTAGCTCTTTGTTTGATTAGTATATTTACTAATGATTTACAAGAACCATTTCTGTGTCAAACAAAGATGTTAACATTTGTCTGCCGTACTTGACACTTACTATGTTTTCTTATTTATGTGTTTAGTTTTAGTTTTGTTTATAGCTCTATAATTTTAAATTCTTTCCCTTTAATTTCTATGTTGTCAAAGGTAATGCTTCAATTTTTTTCTCATTCTTCCATTTTAATTGAGATATGACTGAAATATATTAGTTTCAGGTACACAACATAACGATTCAATGTTGTGTAGTTAGGAATTGGTCACTATTAATAAGTCTAATTGACATTTATCACCTCACAGAGTTGCACAGTTTTTATAGTTCTGATTTAAGGTCATGTTTATGAAGTCATTCAATATCCCAAGGTTCTTTAAAAAATTTCCTAGTATTTTTATAATTTTTGCCACCATTTCGTCCTGTAAATTTTAATCTTTAATCCATGTGAATATTTTCAAACCAAATCTCAAATCTTCATCCTTATTTGTTGTGTCTCTCCTTAAGCCAAGTAACAATTGCCACACATCAGTCTTGGGAAAGATGTTCTTGGCCTGGGAAGTCGCGACTGTCTTCTGAAGCTTAGGTTATTTTGCCACAGTGAAGTAATATGAGCCAAAACCCATCTGCTGTCAAATCATTTTTCTCCATCCTTCTTTCAATTCCTCCTCCTCATTGAACCAGTATCTTTTGTGCCTGCTCTCAATTCTTTATTTTTTGCCCATCACTTAGTTGATGTTTGATTGAGCCATTCATTACTTAGTGGTACTAGACTGTATTTGGCACAAAAGATGAGTTGGGAAATTATAAATGGGCAACATAGGGTCACTAAGTCTCATACTCTATAAAGGGGATAGTAATAAAAACAATATGGGCTCATTGAATTGCTACAAAAGACAAATGAAACAATTCATGTAAAGGAAGTGGTATTATTTCTGTTACTAATCTAGTCTATTCCAACATTTATTTGCTTATGGGGAGTTTTAAATATTGTCTTTCACTGTTGAGATTTATGATTGTATTTCAGTCTTTGCATCAATTTTACTTATTTGAGGACAATATACATCATGTGATCTAATATTCAACCCACAGATCTGTGGGTGTTTTTAGGCTAACCAGATATAGTATGATAATGAAAAAGGGGGAGGTAAGAGAAAGGAAAAAACAGATAATGATAAAAAGCCTTCCCTGTTGCTATTATGATGACAGGGCCACACATATGATCTTATTTACTTTTTATTTCCTTAAGTTTGGTGCTTGACTATTTGGTTGTGATGATTTTCGGAAGCTGAACAATTTAGCTGTGGTGCTTGCAAGTGTTTGGTTTCAATGCTTCAATCTTGCAAGTGCCTGATTCCTTGTGGTGCCAGGAACCCCAAATTGCTGTGTTTTAAGGATTTAACTCTGCATGTGATGTGGTTTCCAGGGGTTGAACTCACAGTCTCATGCCTGCAAGGCTGGCCTGTCCACTGAGTTATTCTAAGCCTTGAAAAAAAAATTAAACGTGTAAAATAAACTTTTCAGAATTGGATTACTATATATTGCCATGGTAATATTGTGAACCAATCATTAGGAAATTACTTAGAGTTTTTAAAAACATCACCTAGTGATATTCAGGGAATTACTGAGAATGATTTATTTTATTTTAGGTTTGTCTATCTGTGTATGGCTGTTGCACCACAGAAGTGGGCCTCTGCTTGAGTTCAAGGAAACTGTTCCTTGAGATTCCAGGAAGACAACTATATGAGCTATCTCCCTGGCCCCCACAATGTTTTACTTGGTTGTACTGTGCAACTTACAACAGTATTCTCTGCATTAGTATGTTGTAAGATATATGTTACAATACAGATGGCATTACCGTTTAACCATTATTTAGGTTTTAAAATAATTAAATGGCAAGATTGACTATTTCATCAACATCTTAGAGATTAATGACAAAATAGACAAACCAGGTGGAGAATATAAACTACTTCATTTACTGAATCATATACACACTCTTAATTTTCATGGAAATTTTGTTTGAGTCAGCTAAAAACATACGTAGGGCTTTGTTCTCTCAGCCAATCTAAGCACATCAGGTCAATAGCAGACGATTGGGCAACCGTCACTCTTCTGTAACTATAATCATCAGAAAGCAAAGGTGTAATCACCAATTTCCATAGCACATATTTAATGTTCTAAATCTATACTTATTGTAGAAAGGATATTGTTAGAGGTGGGTATGGTGATCTATTTCACCTGACTTGTCAACCAGTTATATAGCTTTTCACCATGTTTCAGAAAAAAGTGGTCTTAGATCATGCTGGAATCTTTTGAAGTTAACTCACTATAGAAGCGAAAGCCTAAATCTCATGGCTATGTGTGGTGTGTGCATTTGAATGTGTGTGTATGTGTGTGCATTTTAATCCTTGAGATATATTCATTTCTCCTATACTCTAAGCACTAGTGTATTTTGAGGTGTTTTGCTATATTTTTCCTTCTACATAATGTCCTATATTAGAAAAAAAAAATTGTTCCATGTTAATCAGAGGCATTATTAATTAAAACCAGATGCTTAGTAATTAGCCTGTAGGGGTTGTCCTCCTGCCAGGCTAGGAAGGCTCCCCTGGATAGAAGATGTCACACTGACTAAACCGATGCTGTGTTTGCTCTTAGCCAAAAGGCCAAGGAGTAAGGCAGCCAATTGGCTGGATTGGAGCAGTGAGTCAAATGGTTTGGTCCCTGCTGGATGTCAAGTAATGGACTGGGTACCATGGGGGCACTCGGATGCAGCAGAAGACATTAGGGGCTCAGATTCTAATGAGGAGAAAAGACCTCTGAAAAGGGAAGTAAATGATAATGCAACTCATGAAAATGATGAATAAATGGTTCTTAGTGATTAAATATTCCAAATTAGATAGTTGTGGAGTATTGTGAAAACAATACAATTTGTGTTATCAAAAATTCTGCCCTGCATTATTTACAATAACCCAAATTTGGAAGAAATTCAAATGTCCAAAAACAGATGACTAAACAAAGAAACATTCATTTATCTATATATACTATACTATGTATAGATAGATATTAACTATATATAGTGTATCACTCTCTCTGTATATATATGTATATATGTATATATAGTATTCCATTGCCATATTTATATGTATGTATATATCTGTGTATATATGTATCACTGTCACTGTAATCACTGTCTTCCCGTTCATCATCGATTGACTCGAGCGGGCACCAGTAACATCTCCATATGTCCTATCTCATGCAAGTAGAGCCCAAGGGCACCTGCTTGCTCCAGGAACATAAAGAGCCTCAAACCATTCCATCAGGTCATGGGAATGGAGGTCTATAATTGTTACTGATATTTGGCATAACAAATATGACACGGGTAGATTGCCAGGCTCTGCTGTGCGGGTAGCATACTCTTGTAGTCATCTCAAAATCCAGCATTTATTGATGAACCGCACGGTCACAAGCGGCCGCAAGTGAGCCTGACTGTGATAGGTTGCTCTTATATAGCAATGGAATACTATTCAACTATAAGCAAATTTGAAATCTTGAAGATCACTGTAACCTGGAAAGAATTGGAGGGTGTTATGTTAAGTAAAGTAAATCAGAAAGGGAAAAAGACAAATGCTGTCTTTTTCATATGTATATGTATATATACATACCAGTATATATACAAATATATACTGTATGATATATGTACTATCACACAGATATATACATATATACACAGATATATACATACATATAAATATAGCAATGGAATACTATTAAACTATGAGCAAATTTGAAATCTTGCAGATCACTGTAACCTGGAAAGAATTGGAGGGTGTTATGTTCAGTAAAGTAAATCAGAAAGGGAAAAAGACAAATGTTGGATTAGCTTAGTACTACATGAAGTATAAAGAATCAAAGCAAGAGATTAGATAATCCCTAATGATAACAAATCTGAGACATGGTCAATAGACCTGTAAACTGAGGATGTTAATGGGAGTTGGAGGGAAGAGACCTTAGGGCAATGGTAGAGGGATCTTGGCATTTTGGTGCTCTGGTGACTGCAAGTATAAGATAATGACATCAAACTTTTGTAAACTATACACCCCAATAGAAACCTATTTGGAAAACAAATCTTGCTCTCCACAGTATTCTGCCTCAGGACAAAAAAAAAAACCTAGATTATCTATGGCCATCTTTAACAGACAGAATCAACTTCCTGCCTACTTGGTAGTTTCTATTCTCTTTTTCCTTCCAAACAAGAGGTTCTATTCATCATCCACTCCTGACTGCTAGCCTAGGTGACTTTGGAAAGTCAGTTTCATATTCTGCTTCAGAAGCCTGTAGACAATCACTCCTTCACCAACTAGGGAAGTTGTTGGAAGGCTGTGGTAGACATGTAGCCTTTAGTCCAACCAGGTGAAGGAAGACTTGTTGGTTCATTTTTGAGAAAGCTGTACCTCTTTTTCAATGGGACAGGATCATGGAAACCATTTCATCTGTTGCTGGCTGCCCATCTGCTACCATTAGGAAAGCCAGCTCGAGGGCTAAGTGGATCTATACAGAGGACACAGGGCCAAGAGAAATGTGAAAAAGTGGAGCTGCAGTGCGGACTGTGCCATGCCCCAAGGCTGCCTTATCCGTGACAGAAAATAGCACAGTCAAGCCTTCAAAGTCAGTAGGAAGGAGCTAAAATTTCTGAAAGAATCCTAACATATTCCATCTTGTAAAAAAGAGATTATAATTGGTTGTTTATTTACTTATTTATTTTGGTTTGGGGCGACTCATGCTGCTATGCTCAGGGCTTACGCCTGGCTCTGTACTCAGTAATCACTCTTGGCATTATTTAGGGGACCTTATGTGATGTGGAGAACGGTGGGACCGGAAAGGGTGTGTGATGCACAGGGTTGTTTGTGTGCGAGGCAAGAGTCTACCCTGCTGTACTATCTCTGGCTCTTGAAGAGTTTACTAAGGTAGTTATATATTGAATTTTATATTTTTAATTTACTGCATGTAGGGTTTTTTTTTTAATCAATCAATGGCTTTGTAAGCGACCTATTTACTGGATAGCTGAAGTTTACTGAAGATAGCTAAGATTTTGTGGTGTTAGAATTTACTCTACCACACAGTGTAGTTATTGATGATCTTGTTTTCATTTTTCTCAGTCATGGATTTAATCATGTTTCTTGACCAAAGTGCACCAATAAATAATATACAAACTCTGGAAATTATTTAAAAATTAAAAAAATTAAATTTACGTGCAATATGATCTTATGATATTCTCTACAAATTTGATGGATTTGTCTTTTTTTGGGGATTTTGTTTGGTTTTTGGACCACACCTGGTGGTGATCAGGGCTTACTGGGTTCTGTGTTCTGGCGCTGTGCTCAGGGATCGCCTCCTTGGTTTGGGGGAACAAATGGGGTACCAGGGATTGAATCTGGGTCAGCTGTGCACAGGCAAGATTCTACTAGCTGTACTATCACTGTGTCCCTTAATTAATCTTTTCTGTCTTGTAGTTTGAATTAAACAAAGTATCTGCACTTCAGTCATGGATGATTCCTTAAATTTTTAAAAAATCAATCCTTTCACCACTATGCCTGTTTTATACTACTATACCATAACTCTTCAGTATTTCATACATTTGGTAGCAGTTCAATAAGTTTATTAAATAGCAAACTTTTCAATTAATAATAACACTGAACCGGGTCATACCTGAGCTCTACCACTGAACTGCTTCCCCACCAACTAGCAACAGTGTTTGAAGCCTTTTCAGACTGTCCAGCCTGTAAGTTCTGGAATTTACATGAATGTGTAAGCAGAAATATTTATTAACTGTGTCACTCTCTCTGATCTTACACAGCACAGATCAGAATCCATATCCAATTGTGAGATTATGGTTAATTGGTTCTGAAACCTAGTACAGTGCTCATTGAAGTTGACTATTTGAATTCATTAATGAGTGGATGCACCAGTAAATGAAAGTTAAGTGATGAGTGAGACTGCTGAGAAGTTTCCACCAATCATTTTTCTCTCTCCAGTTATCCATGGCTTTTCCCCATTTTGCACTTTTCGAATTCAAGTCAAATCCTCTTATTGCTTCTCTTTAGAATCAAATCTCTCTTTCTTAGGAAAGAAATCCAGAAATGAAAGATAATGACAGAGCAAATACCTGAAAATTCATTCTTAAAGTGTATGCCTAACAATCATAGGTGGGAGGGGAGGAGATTCCAGGGTGCTATGGAGAAGGGCTTGTTAAAAGTAGAGATTCTACAAACTGGGGTTGAGTACAGCCAACCATGTAACCCAACTGCTGTTCTGTATCTTAGCCACATTGACTTAGCTTTAAATGGAAATGTATTGCAATTGTCTGTGGAATAAATGAATAAATTAATGGATAAAAAACAAACAAAAAATAAATAAATAAAGGATATTATTTGCTAATAAATTGTGTCCAAGGGCCAGAGCAATAGTACAGTGGGCGGGGCACTTGTCTTGAATATGGGTAGCCCAGTTTTAATCCTCACAGCCCATATGGGCACTAAAGCTCACCAGGACTGATTTCTGAGTGCAGAGCTAGGAGTAAGCCCTGAGCACTGTTGGGTGTGGCCCCAAACAAAGCAAAAAATCTATATATAAACAAATAAATAAATAAATAGTGACCAAAAAAAAGTAGAGATTCTAGGCTGTGGCCCATGTCCCACTTTTCGGATGTGGAGTTGGGAGGGAGGTGGAGAATGCCACAGTGATGCAAATCTGTTCATTAGCTACCCTAGCAATTCTCCCTATTTTCTGAATAGCAAATGGGAACTGACTTTCCCTTCCGTGAGTCCATCAAAGCCTGGTCTTCATGAGTTCATAAATATTGGTATAGATTGCATGCAGATTATCTCAAGGTTACTAAAAGGGACATACTTTGGAGAGGAGTTTTCTGTTTCTAAGCTAAACTGTGGGCACGTTATCTCAAAAGCAGAAAAAGCCTTTAATTTAGTTAAGATCTAGGGAATGAGAAACAGGATTTCTTCATCTAGTGTGTTGTGGGGCAGTTAAATATTGTTTGGTGAGGAACAGAAATATGAGAATCATAGGACATTTGCATGGGGCAAGAAAAATGGGGACATGAGCACTGTCTGAAAAGATTTGCACAGGAGGTGATCAAACAGGGGTTGCCATTTGAAATCTATAGCAACCTGGCATTGAGTCCAATGTCCCATACAGTGCCCACTCCATAAAACTGTTCGAAAGTAAATGAAGTGTCTCTGGAGTGGAGAGGGCTTCACCTTCTTCATTTAATGCAATTAAAGCAGAATCAAAAAGACAAATCTGGGGCCCAAACTGTTGCCAAGTCAGGTGCATGGGCTTGAAATTATATCGGGTTCTTTGTGATCCCTCATATTTTTAATGGAAATATTTTTTAAATGTTTTATAGAGAATGTGACAGATGTGGTGTATACAGACAAATGGGTAAAAGTTCAGTGAATAAAATAAGATTTCACAGACTAGAGAGTTTAGATGACCGTGAGTACATGATCACATGCAGGAGTCCCAGGTTTGATCCCTGGCACCATATTTTTTTTTGTTTCTTTGTTTTTTGGATCACACACGGTGATGCTCAGGGTTTACTCTGGCTCTGCACTCAGGAATTACTCCTGGCGGTGCTTGGGGGACCAAATGGGATACCGGGGATTGAACCTGGAACAGCTGTATGCAAGGCAAACACCCTACCTGCTATGGTATCCCTCTGGCCCCAACATACGGTTTTCTGAGGAACAAAAATGACCTCTGCAACACTGAGCTTGAGTAGCCCTGAGCATCACAGCCTGTGTTCCCCAAACATCAGAGCCATTTGGGAATTTTCATCCTCAAAGTTGTAGAGAAAATATTGTATATTGTAGGCTTTGTTTGATTGTGCTTCATTACCTAGATCATGAACAAAATTAGATTTCTGATTCCCACCTATAAAGTAGCATATGAAGAAATGGTTAATTATTCATACTCCCTATTATTATAAGATTAACAGGTAGGTCTATGCAATAAGCAAATGGATCTTCTTTTCTTAGTATGCTTGGAAGCAGATTCATTTTATGCATTTCTTCTGGTTTTCTAAGATTTTTTACATGAGATAATATATATTTTTATACATGATACTATTTTATGAAGAGTCAAACAACAAAACTAAAATGTTCTGAAAACGAAAAGCTGACCTGCAAAAATAGAAGTGACAATGGCAGACATCACTTGATCACTTGAATCCCATTATTCATCGATTTGCTCAAGCGGGCGCCAGTAACATTTCCATTGGACCCTATCACGTGCCAATGTAGCCCAATGGCATCTGGTTGATTCAGGAATATGAAGAGCCTCAAACCGTTCCTTCAGGGTCTTAACAAGGAAGTCTGACCATCTTGTAGGTGGGCGACCACGTGATCTTTTGACATCCCGTGGGATCCATTCCATATCGGCTCTAGTCCAGTGGTTGTCTCCAAATCGCATTACATGTCCAGACCATCTGATTTTCGATGCCTTGGCAAACGAGACAGCGCCCCTGATTCTGGAATAGCGACGGAGGTCAGAGCTCCGGATTCCTTCTCTCACTTGAGTGAGGCGTGATATTCCATGAGAACATGGCAGACATGTTGACTTAAAATTTTTACCCTAGAAAAATATTTCTCATTTTTCATTTCAATAAATATTTTTTCTAACTTATTATAAAAGTTTCATTTTACTTGAATTCTTTTCTGTGTTCAGTTCTAAAGTTAAAGAGTCATTTACATATACTCCTATTGTTTAATTATTCCAAACCATATATTTGCAGTAATTGGATAGGGGTATATGACTCTCAATCAAACGTTGTCTGTCCGCATCCAACCCATGCGCCTCATTTGGAAACCCATCAGACACATTCCAGGTGAGACGTCTCGTCACCTGGCTTTGCAAATCACATTTCTAATGCCAGTTTGTGGCAGAAACAGATTCTCAGCTTTAAGGCTCAGAACTGATCTTTGTGGAAGAAGACACTGACAGATGAGATTGTGCCTACCCATATTTCGGGATTTCCAACTGAACATTGAAGGCATGTGGTTTTTATGCTGCCACCAGCATCTTTAGAACTGGCTTCCAGCTGGGATCCTGTGTAGCATAAAAACCCTGGTGCAGCATCTCTCTTCTTAAGTTTCTGGCAGGTGTGTGCTAGATCCTGCTACTAAATACTTTGTAATTAGAATGCCCTGGGCAATCACTGTCATCCTACATCTGTAAGGGAGTAAGGGCAGTGTTAGCATGACTGGGCTCATTTCTTTAACATCCCATGCCTGTAGACCCCAGCTCAGCTGCCGAAGGGCTTGTGTTTGATGCATGAACTATAGGACAACCTCAGAAATGAGTCTAATTATATCAGTATCTGAATGCTTGGTGGAAGCAGGATGCATTATTCATAAGCAAGACTAAATGATTATAAAAGGAAAAATTGTTCGACCTACAAATTACCACTTTTTTAAATAATACCTGTCAATTTTGGTATTTATTATGTTTGTTGCATGCCTTCCACATTCTAGAATGAATACAAGTGGCCAGAAGGCAGGAATTATCTTTTACTGGTTTGGTTATAGATATAACAGTGACTGTTTGAATGAAATTTGGCACAGAGTTAGGGATTCACTGTCACTGTATCACTGTCTTCCCGTTCATCATCGATTGGCTCGAGCGGGCACCAGTAACATCTCCATATGTCCTGTCTCATGCAAGTAGAGCCCATGGGCACCTGCTTGCTCCAGGAACATAAAGAGCCTCAAACCATTCCATCAGGTCATGGGAATGAGGTCTATAATTGTTACTGGTATTTGGCATATCACATACGACACGGGTAGCTTGCCAGGCTCTGCAGTTAGGGATTATGAATGAATATTAGATTTTGACATTCACCATAGAATTAGCCAAAATAGGCAACTAATATGTGTATGATTTTACTCAATATAACCATATGGGATTCTTAAACCACTTACTGAATATATTACTAGATAGTCAAGCATGGTTAAAAAAAGTAGAGTGAGAAAGGTGATGTACTATTTATTGAAACTGTTGTTCTAAATGACAATTATTGTGGAAAGGGAACTGGAATGTTGAAAAGAAAAGTGAGCAAATGTAATAAACACATTGTTGCTGATAGCAATATTATTGTTGGTATTAGTATCTGAGGGGCTGTGGTATTTGTGTTGTTTAGTGGTATTTCTGATGTTGGTGATATTGGTAGTATTAATGGCTTTGATGGTAATGGTACACTGTGGGGATATGCAATTTGTGGCTTTATCAGGAGCTGCACTTCTTGGGGTCACTGAAAATCAGACTCAGCAGTGTGAGGAGTTGCCTAGATTGAACCCAGGGGCCTTGCACAATGAAAGTATTCACTCTACCACTAAGCAACATGCTCAGTCTCTGAGCACCCAATCGATATGTAAATTCTTAGTGATTATTTATTGGAGGAATAGTTAATCATATAATGAAACTACACTAACTTGGAGTCTCTTCACTGAAATTTTATTACTAATATAGTCTGATTATTTTCACAGTTAGCATTGTCATGTCAAACACTAATGGTTTTCCTCAACAATTAGAAAGGCTTTTTGAGAGAGAGAAAGGGAAAGAAATAAAGAACCTGCCATGGAGGGGGCTGGGGAAGGGGGAGGGAACCGGGGACGTTGGTGGTGGGAGATGGGCACTGGTGGAGGGGATGGGTGCTAGAACACTGTATGACCAAAACCAATATATGAACTTTTTAATTGTATATCTTTTTTATTTGTATATCTCACGGTGGTATAATAAAATACTTAAAAAAGGCTTTTTGAAATCAGTCTAAAATGGGATTACAATCTTACACCAACTCATCAAATAAAATTTTGGTTTAACAGTTTCTTATTCATATCATACTTTTAGTCTCATGATCACAAGCAACATGTTTGTCCATACAGACTTCAGATTTATTTTTTCCAGTTAAACATTAAACAACTTTATAGTGTTCATCATTTTGTTCCCCCCACTTTGTCCTATAATTTTTTCTGTTTCTACCTTAACACCTCACACTTGGAGAGTGCACTGCACTAACTAACAATGACATAAGTCATAAAGCTTCAGAAGACACAGTGAATACTTGAAATAATAGAGAGATACAAAAATCCATTCAGGCTAGTTGTTTTAATGTTTACTTAATTATGTAGTCTGGTGTTTGGGACCACACTCAGTAAACACTCTTGGTGATGCTGGGGCACAGATATGGAGCCTGGAATTAAACCTGGTAGGTCGGGGCATTGGTCACATGCTAGGCCAGCACCTTATACTCTGTACCTGCTCTCCAGGCTCCAGGCTAATTATTTTTAAAAGAGAGAGAAGAGAAGAAAAACCTTCATCTCTTCAGAGAGATGAATGGCCAAAGGTGATACGGTGACTTCCACGGAAGACATAATTCTGAGTTTTCCCATTTCCTTTGCTTTTCCTCTGGTGACCAGCCTCAACATTTAGCTGAGCACATGAGGGAACCTCACTGAATTATGTCTGATTTTTTACATTGAATTCCCTTACATTTTAGGTGGAATTAAAAATAATCTACCTGTTTTTTATTATCAGCCTTAGGAAACATGCATGTATGTAGTATTAAGCATAGATGGAGTATGATTAAGTTATATGAATATTTATTGCTGGATAATTGCTGGGGAATAGATATCAAAGCATTCTCCCAGTTAATTAGTGATTAGTGATCAGGAGAAGTTATGAGAGTTAGGAGATGGGGCAGAGAGAGCCAGGGGATAAATGGATTATCAGCATCACAGTCACTCAAATGTCCCAAGCAAGTCAACACAGCTTTGTAAAAGAAGCTAGCAATATTCATAAGCTAATGGGGGATCGTTTTAGCATTTACTCTCCATCATTTCTATCAGTGAGTTGGCGTGTTTGCTTATTAAAATTCTTTTCCCTTAAACTTTCTTCCATTCCCTTCAAGCATTGCTCTAGTTTTGCTATTTAATTTCTTTGGACTTCAAACGACAAGTCTACATTTTTAAACGTTTTTGAAATTGAGTCATTAGTTGCATTATATATTTATATATGGTAGATCCAGTTTTACAAAGCAGTGAGAGAGTTGGAGGTTTGCTGTGTAATGTTTACCACTCCTTCTTTTGAAGGTAGGTGGCTTTTATTTCTTTTTAGCTGCACACCCAGACGAAAGTAAGCCAGGAATGCTTTGTAGAAGATTTCCCTAACTTTGGTTGCATCTGTCTGATTGAGGGAAATAGAATCGCTCCCCAGGCTCATGCTCATCCTCAGGGGATATCTCACTTGCATCTAGGAGGTCAGAAACTGAAGTGGATGGTCTTATTATGACTTGGCACGGGGTGCCGACCAAGGGCAAGGTGATCCACCGTGGCTGTGAGACACAACACAGGACATTTCCCTACTAAAAACCAGGCAACTTTCATCTCATTTGCCTAAATTGGACATAGTTAACCATATGAAATGAAGTTGAAATTCACAATTTTTTAATGTGCCAATCAATAATGGCTCAAAATCATTTTCTGATTTGAAAGAAAGTTCAAACAGCATATTTGATAATGGTGCCTTTGAAATGTGATTTTACTGTTTGGATAGAATCTACTTACTGACAAATATTGTTCACATCTTTTTACCATGAAGAGTCCAGACATCTCAGAAGGAGAGGAAGTTCTTACAAAGTGTTTCACTGTTGAGTTGTAGACGGTGTTTTCGAAAGTGTGATTGCTATTACAAAAATATGGGATTCTAATGTTGATGTTAATATATCTTTAGTAATAGTGATGTTCAACTCGTATATTACATGAAATGCAACCATAAAGGAAAACTTAAGTGTTGGGAAGACTATTCTCATTCATTTCTCCCTTTCATTTCTTTCTCGCTTTGCCATTCTTCTCAGTTGGCTTGTAGCTCTAGCTTTTAAACCATCTTTAATTCCTTCTGTTTTGTGCTCTTGGGAGGCCCTGCACTTTGAAAATACTTGACATTCAGGAAAATACACTTTATATGTTAAAAATCAATGGTGACACAATATTTACAGCCCAAAGGCCAAACATTTGGAGTTTTTTTTATAGAGAGTAAGTGCTCAGAGACCAGCTTTGTGCTACTAAGCTGTAGACATCAAAGAATAATAATACAGCAGTTTTCCACTCGATGGCCCGAATGGGCCTCAGCCCCGTGAAGAGAGTATCGAGCTGTTTCACAGATCTGTTACAGAGAGCTGGTGTGGGAATCCTTATTTTATCTTAATTACTAAGGAGCCCTTCATGTCTCAGAAGTCCCCATGTTTTGTTTCAAAACTTCTATCTGGAGAATGAGTTTATAGACTTGTGTCTACAAAAGAATGACAATACTTTGAATTAGGTTTTAAGAAGATTCAAAGTGCAGCCAGAAGGGGAATTTTTAGCGAGGTTGAACTGTAGAAAGCTTACGGTAGGTCTGGGATTTAGTAGAAAGAAAAGAAAATGTTGTAGTCTGTGACTTCCCTGCCGCCTAGCAAAGTTTAATTTTCTTGGGTTAAGCACACACCCACAAGTGTGCATGCAAGTGTGCATGTGTGAGCACACACACACACACACAGCATTTATTAGCTCATTAGAAACTGCATTATGTGTCTAGGCAAGGAGAATCATTTGGTTTGTTCATTTGACCCCTTATTATTATTAGTTGCTCCTCACTATATCAGCAGAGAGAGGTCAGCAATAACTATTTACTAAGATAATAATAGTTATCAAGACCAAGCTTGGTTATTGATGACTCCTTCATCCTTTCATATGTGTGTCCTCCTGGTAATACTGTGTGCGATTTCTGCTATTGGGCATGAACTTTCTGTGACCCCATCATTTATCATCAGATGGAGTTCTGCCTACCTAACAGTTGCATTAAGTAACAGTTTTCTGGTGGTGAAAGGCATCATGTGCATCCATGATTGCTCAGGTATCAGAGTACAGAGTTTTCATTCTCTTTGCTTGTAAAAGTCTGAGGGGGTGCCATGAGAACTTCCTATAAAGCCTTTAGCTTGGAGAAAATCACTGAAGAAGTCAGAGAAGACTGACAAAGGATCACTTGTGGAATCACTTGACTCCAAACCCAAAAAACAGGGAAGATTTTAAAGAGAAAAATGCTGCCAGCATTATTGTGATCAGATAAACGACCTAGAGATTTTTCACTATGATCTCCCTTGGCTTCCAGATAATGAAATTGATGGTCTCAAGGTCACACATTTATGCCATTTTTGGTTGAACTACAGTGCCTCTGTGAGACCAGAGACAGGAAAGACATGCCTTGTGATCAATGTGTTCAGAAGTGCCCAGTAGGGTACCCCCATTGACAGGTGCCAGTAGAATCATTGTCATGTGGAAAAGGCTTTAGTTCTTACTCTGAGAGCTTAGTTAAATATCTTGACTAGTAGGTGGCTGGTGCTGGATGGTGGACGAGGACGCTGACTGCTTCGGGGTGGTTTTGAACATCGAGCAATACAGCTTGGAGCTGGTCACAGCTAGGATCCATCATCTGTGTGCCTGTTTTCCGGAGGGTTGCCTGCTGTGTTGGTGAGCTTGGAAAGAACCTGCGATCATCATAAACCTTATTGAAAATGATTGAAGCTGCACACATATGAAGACAGCTCTTGGGTAGTGGCTGCAGCCATTGTGGGAGGGCCCTTTGCATTGTGCCCCAGGACACTAGTCAGAGCTTCTTCACTTTGAGAAGTCCCAGTATTCCTCTAGCACTTAAACATCATCACTCCTGAAGTCCACAACCTTGAACATTTTCCAATGGGTAATTATAGCTCCTTATGCACAAACTAGAAAACAGCAGAAAATTCACAGGCTATTGTGCCCAAGTAAAAATTTTTGTAGCTCTGGAACTCATAATAAAGAATCCACTGAAGTCACCCCTGAAAGAATTTGGAAGTTTGTGGGGAGGGTCCCCAACTAGCTACCAATGGAGCACCAGAATCCCAGACTAAGGGCTGATATTCACTTGCCAGTGCAGCCTGTGCAAATGAGAAGGTCCCACAACAAGATTTTATTCTTATGGTTTTGCTGGCTTTGGTTGTGGTGTCAGGGATCATACTCAGGGCTTCACACGCACGCTGTGCCATCGGCCACTGATCTCTATTCTCACCATCTCACAGCTTCAAAGACTGAACACAAGAAATGAAAGTTATGAACAAGGGGATTCAGAGAAGAATCTGCTCTGACTTCTCTTCTTGGAGTGTGTAGGCATCTCTCTCTCTCTCTCTTTCTCTCTCTCTCTCTCACACACATTCTTCAAATTTACATTTTCTTCCCACTTATTTTGTAAGGACAATAGTTGTTTGAGATTAGAAACTACTTTTCTTTATTAACATTTTATTATAACACTATGAGATATACAATTACAACGTTGTTCATGTCTAGAGGTTTTGGTCACATAGTGTTCCAGCACCCTGCCCTCCAAAAGTGCCTATTTCCCATCACTAATGTCCCCAATTCCCTTCCCCCCTCCCATAGCCTGCATCCATGGCAGATTCTTAATCTCTTTTCTCTCTCCCTCTCTCTCTTTTCATTCTCTTAGCTATTGTGGATTGCAATACATACACCTAGAGGCCATCATGTGCATTTTTTGTGCCTGTATTTAATACTCAGTTCTAGGTTGGTATTAGCCCTTTCGACACTTATTCACACATGTTCCCTTCTCTGTCTTACCTAACCTCTGACTCCCACACATTTGTGGTAATTTACACTTTTGGTAAGACCTCCTGATCCACGATTCGCCTGACATTGGATAATTTACACTTTTGGTAAGACCTCTTGATCCACGATTCGCCTGACATTGGATTTCGGTATCATAATATGTACATATATATATATATATATATATATATATATATATATATATATATTTGTGTCATACAAATAAATGCAGTCATTCTATATCTTTCTATTTCCTTTGACTAATTTCACTCAACATGATCCTTTCCATGTTCATCCATTTATAGGCAAATTTCATAATCTCATTTTTCCTAACAGTTGCATATTATTCCATTGTGTAGATGTATCAAAGTTTCTTTATCCAGTCATCAGTTCTAGGGCATACAGGCTGTTTCCAGGTTCTGGCTATTGTGAATATTGCTGCTATGAAAATAAAAGTGTGGATGGTGTTTCCGCTGTGTATTTTTGGCTTCCAGGGTATATTCCCAGGAGTGGTATGGCTGGGTCCAAAGGGAGCTCAATTTCTAGTCTTTGGAGGAATGTCCATATTATTTTCCATTGTTACAAGTCTACATTCCCACCAACAATGTATGAGAGTCCCTTTTCCCTCATCCACGACAGCACTTGTTGTTTTTACCCTTTTGGATATGGGCCAGTCTCTGTGGTGTGAGGTGATATCTCATGTTGTTTTGATTTGCATCTCTCTGATGATTAGTGATGAGCATTTTTTCATATGCCTTTTGGCCATTTGAATTAGAAACCACTTAACAGTTTCATCTAAATTTGATTCTGTGAACTGAAGATTTATTTCCTCTCTCCAAATAAAGTTCACATGCTTTTAAATTTGTTTTGTGGCCCACTCCCAGCAGTGCTCAGGGGACCATTTTGGGTGCTGGGCATTGAATGCAGATCTGCTAGGTACAGGGCACCTACTATCTCTTCAATTCCATAAATTCAAATTCTGAAGTACTAGAAATTAGAAAAAATACTAAAAATGTATTCTTTTGGGTTGCAATTAAACCTAATCAGGGACCTTATACTGATCTTTCTGAGATGTATCTACACATGGCTGTAAGGACTGTGTGTGTGTGTGAACATGTGTGTGCACTGGTTATATTGTTCCTTAGCTTCCTGTTCATGGGAAATTTTCAATTTTTTGTTTTAATGCATTTAATAGCAAATTGGTTTCTTTTCTTGACGTAAGAAGTGTCTTCTTTTTCATACTCCTCCCACAATTTTGTCTACATTCTTCCTTGTATCCTTCTCACTTTTTATTTCATCCACATAGTACTTTAACTTTTGAAGTAAAGTACTATATTTCATATTCTCTTTACCTTCATAACTTTTTACTCATTTGTTTCATATTCCATTATTGCATCTTTTTGATTCAAATAATTTTCATCTCATCGGGATTCCTTTAAGGGTTCTGTTATTGTTGTTGTTTGGTGGTTGGTTTTATTTTTTTTAGCTAGCGAGACTCAGAAAAGCTTTAGCAAAGAGATGAAAAATGTTTTTGCTGACGGCAGCAGATTGTGAGACTTTTATTTTCCTTCCTACTGGACTGTTACATGTTCCCTATTTTAACTATCCTGAGAGGACTTTTCACCCAGTGTCACTTATTCTCTAAGAAACCATTTTTGTTACCGTGCACTTCTTATTTGGCCATTTTGGAAAGGGAAGCCAGGGGTTTTCTGAAGAAGGCGTTTCCTCCTGAGACATCACTACACTTCACCCATTACTAGAGTTGAAAATATAGGAGCAACGGCCGTCTCAGAAGCCACAGAAAGGTCACTGTCATGTCTTGCTATTATTAGAAGAAAGCAGAACTAATTGTAAGACTTCTTTTCATCCATTAATTTCCCTCTTGTCTTTCCATTTGAGCTCCGAAAGCCAGTGTTCCATGATCCATTGCTGGTAAATATTTAATTGCCATTCTCCGAAATGTGTTTTGCATTTTCACATTACCCTGCTCCTCATGGTGATGAAAGACAAGACTGGTAATGTATGTGTGCACATCTTTCAGTGAGCATAGACACCGGGTCTTTTCTTTATGATAAAATAGAATATATACATTAGATTTCCCATAATGGAGACCTCCATTGCCTGCCTTTTTAATGAGAGGTGCTGATACGAAATGACCCCTGCTTTCCTAAACACACAGCAATCTAATTTGAACCTGTGCGACAATTACAGGCCTCTGCGAGCAGTTTCTGGTGAAACAATCACATCACAATAGGATTAGAACACTACGCCCCAGGACCACAAGGGAGGCCAGCCCCAGCATAACTGCGGGTTTATTCCTCTAAATTGTCTGTAAACAGCATTGATAGCCACCTTGGTATTGTTTCTATAAATCCTCCATAGAAACCATCTAAAATGAATAGACAACGAGTAGGTAATGGCCTTTTAGTTCCCAACACAGGACTGTGCCACTGAGCTGCCTCATGAATACCAGTCACAGGGACTGATAAACAACCACAAACAAATAGCGGAGTAGGTGGCTTTATGGTTCTAACCTGGTTTGATGCTCTGTGGCTGCATTAGAATCTGCCCTCTTTCTGCTCTTCTCCATACAAATACAGGCTTCAAAGACTGAACCATTGCTAGTAAACTTAAGTTCCTGCAGTTGGGCAGAGCGATAGCACAGTGGCTAGGCATTGCCTTGCATGTGCCTGACCTGAGTTCAATCCCTGTTATCCAATATAGGCCCCTGAGCACTGCCCAAAATAATTCCTTGAACATTGCCTGGTATGAACCATAAAAGAAAAATAAGTTCTGGCAGTCACACGCATTCCATACACTGTGAGTTTGATCAGATTTTCATTTTAGTTATCTGAACCTGTCAATTATTGCTGGCTAATAAAAAAAGGAAGCTTTAGTTACTATGTTTTGATCATTAGTGCAGGTCAGATGAGGGAGGTAAGACACGGGTAGCTGTCAAGCCAGTGTGAAGCCAGAGTCAGTTCTGACTATTGATATACCATTGTTAAGTGAAGGAGAGTGATAGTGATTGCCACCAGGCATTCTTACAGTCACGGCCTCTGAGGAACAAAATAACCAAGTAGAGTAAAAGGATGCACTTTGACTATAAACAAATATTAATTCCTTCCCAGCAGCAAATGAAATCACCCACATCATATCCCATATATCCTTTGATGCATGGAAATAAATGTCAAGTATTTTCAGCTGCTCTCCCATATTGCTTAGTATTTTTCTTCACTTGAAAAACTTATAGGCACCCATTTTTTAGTGTTGTTAAGGGTCAAAGCAGTTCTGCAGAATAAAGCTATTCCATATCATTGGTTAGCTATGTAAAACCATTTCTGTGATACTTATTTAGTGATTTGGGTTTACTACAAAAAGAATTTTAATAAAAAGGAAGTCTAAGGATAAAATTGTTTAGAAAAGAATTACAAGTTTCATATTTCCTAAATTGGTGTCATTTTTGGAATCTATGAAGAAAGTGTTCAGGTCAAAATTCTTTCTTTTTTTCTCCTGCCAATGCCCCCCTCAAGATTCCTTATCTTTTTATCTCTACAGTTCTCAGGTATAAAAAGGTTTTTACTCTTCAGTTTCCTAGGGGTTCTGGAAGCATAACCACATTTGACTAAGGTAACAAAAAAAAGCTGTGTAATCTAGTATATTTGCCCATTGCTTGCTCCATTCCTCATTAATTTCTCTAATCCTACATACAAAGCATGCACTCAGCCCTTGGGCTATCTCTCTGGTCCTCTCAATTCATTTATTGTTTTAACCTTTTAATTGAATTACAGTGAGATATGGTTACAAAGTTGTTTATGATTGAATCTCAGAATCTCAGTCATATAATGTTCCAACACCCATGCCTTCATCAGTGCACATTTCCCACCACCAATGTCCCCAGTTTCTCTCCTCTCCTCTCCCAAACCTACCTCTATGGCAGACACTTTTCTTCTCTCTGCCTCTGTCGCTGTCTCTTTCCTTTTGGCTTGAAATACAGATACTGAAAGGGTATCATTTATGTCCCTTAATTAGGTGAAATTTCTATGACAGCCTATGACCCAAGCAGGAAAATAAGCAAAAATTGTTTGCCTTGAAAAAAAAATGTGAAGTCTTCTCCAAGGATGATAGAGGCCTTTGACTGCTGATAAATCGAGACCATAAAGTTTACTTAGATTGGAAGAAAAAAATCACATGAAACGCATACTTTCTACTTAAAAGAAGAGGTAGAGTTTAGGTTGACACAATAATCCAGCTTGTCACTTGATAAGCTTTTAATTTACTTATCTAACATGTACATCTTATCTTGGACTCTCATAACGAAATACCATAGACTAGGTGTTTTAAAACAAAGAAATTGGGGAAAAAGCAATAATAAAGTGAATAGGGTACTTACCTTGCATGGAGCTGACCCCCCCATTTGTTCCCTGGTATTCCCTAAGCACAGCCCTGAGTGCAGAGGCAGGAGTAAGCCCTGAGCACCTTTGGGTGGACCTCCCTTCCCAACATTTTTTCCCAAATACTGTTGGGTGTGTTCGGTTGACTTCCAAGCATTTCTGGTCCAGAGTGTACAACTGTCTGTTGCTGCTCCACTACTCCACTACTCCACAGAAGGGACCCAAAGCAGCCCAGCACCTCTGGGTGTGGCCCATTACAAGTAAAAAGAAAATTAGTTTTTTCTCAGTTCTGGTAGCTAGAAGTCTTAGATCAGGGTGCTAGCAAGGTTAATCAGCTCTAATAATGGCTCTGTCTTAGATGGCACCTTCTCACCTTCTCTCTTATACCCTTTCCTTAATTTGTGCACATGCAGATTGTCAGGAAGCAGGGTGGAGAGGAGGAGAGAGAGAGAAATGGAGATTCTTTTTTTTTTTTTTTGCTTTTTTGGGTCACATCGGCAATGCTCAGGGGTTACTCCTGGCTCTGCACTCAGGAATTACTCCTGGCGGTGCTCAGGGGACCATATGGGACGCCGGGATTGAACCCGGGCCGGGCACAGGCCGGCAGTGTGCAAGGCAAATGCCCTACCCGCTGGGCTATCGCTCCGCCCGAGAAATGGAGATTCATAACTGCTAAATTCTTAAAATAACCACATAAGGTGATCTATTCTACCAGTCTTCAGCTTACAAATTTAGCCATAAATGCCTCCTAAAGTTTATATTTCCAAATAAAGATACATAAAGGATTAAGGTTTCAACCTTTGTATTGGGAGTCGGGGGAGGGGGTGGAGGAACTCAGCTCAGTCCATATCAATGTATTATTTCTTTTTTAAAATTTTTTATTATACCACCATGAGATATACAATTACAAAGATGTTAATAATTGGGTCTCAGTCATACATTGTTCCAGCACCCATCCCTTCATCAGTGCCCCATTCCCACCACCAATGTTCCCACATTCCTTCCCTCCCAGTTCTATAGCAGGCATTTTTTCTTTTCCTTCCTTTCTGACTCTCTCTCTCTTTCTCTCTCTGTCTCTCATTAAAATTTTTTTATTATACCATGTGAAATATAGAATTACAAGGATGCTCATAATTGGGTCTCTACAATACAGTGTTCCAGAATCCATCCCTCCACCAGTGCCAATTCCCCCCACCCAATTCCCATACATGCCCACCCTATTTCATAGTGCAGATGAAATTTGTTTCAAGAGAAGAATTTCAAATCGGATTCAATCATTCATATATTTCCGAGGAAGGGATCTAACATGTCCCGGAAATATCTCTCAGACATGTATCAGAATGTGAACACCCGTTGAGTCATTTTGCACTGTGTCAGTTTGGCACTCTACAGCCAGCAGCGTTAGCAATACATGCTTCACCCTTTTGCACATGTATGCTTCTTTTCATTATTTATGATATATTGGTTCTGTAAGTACCAATGTAACTCTCCTTACTGTACTAGTTTTTCAATTCCTATTACATTCATTTTGTCTTGGACCATGTGATTTTTGCAATTGGTCCAAAACGTGTGCTTTTGGACCATGTATTACAATAAAATAAGAATATTTTATCCCCTCAAGAATTTTATGCTAGAGTCCTAATCCCTATGTTGGTGGTATTAGAAGTAGAACTTTGGGGAGATGACCAGTGAGCAGTCTTATAGAATTAAAAATAAGAGAATTATCTTGCATTTTATATTATACAGGATATAGAAAGAAGCTGGCTGTCTGGTAACAAAAGAGGGTTCCAAAGATACAAGATCTGCCAATGCTGTGATCTTTGATGATTCGGCCTCTAAACTTATGAAAAAGAAATTGCTGTTAAAGCCAGTCTATGAAATTCTGCTTTGGCACCTCTAGGAGATAAAGACAATAGTTATAATGCCCCTGTATTCCTTGGCCATCAAATCTTCCAGTTCTTATTTTCCTGCTTAAAACATGTCCTGGGGCTGGAGAAATAGTATTGTGGGTTGGGCACATACTTTGTGTATGACTGACCCTGTGATCCCTGACCTTAAACCATGAGCAAGTATTGAACATTGCCTGATGGCCCCCAAATAAAATATAGTAAATTAACTTGTCCTTCTCAACTGTATTCACCAGATATCCATTTATGTGCAGGATAAACTTTAACCTTAATCATCTGATAATAGTTATGTCCAAATAGATGATCTCAGTTGATTTCACACTACTATCCTCTGTCTTAACCCCAGCAAATTAAACTCATCAGTACTTGATATACTGTCTTCACCCCCTCCAAAAGTCCCCCAAGATTTGCCATTGTTGTACTTTTTATCATTATAGTAATTCTACATTCAACAACAATGTGTCAGTACTATGTTCCAGCCACTGTTTTATGGACTGAGGATATACCAGAGGGTGGCACGGTTCTGCCTCTCCTTGTCCACTGTCTGTTGAAATAGAGATAGGCATGTAAACCAATATTATCATTTAATATTCTAGATAAGAGTCGAGGGCTGTAATGCTTGTCAAACTCACCTTCACATGTCTTTGCCTCATTCCTCTAATTGTAACTCGTATAACACTTACCGTCTGCCTCCCTTCTCTAATTTCCATGATAGGCTATCTGTGCTTTACGTGTGGTATTTATCACTTTCTCTTGTATTTTAAATGTATGTGTTTTCAAATCTTGTTTTTCTCAATGAGGCGTTGACTTTCTTGCCTATGTAACATACATTCTATACTGTTCCCTACGGTGCCTAATTCAGCTTCTTTTTATTTGTTTGCTTTTGGTGCTGTGTATCAACCCCTGAGCTTCATAGTTTGTAGGTTTATTTTCTACCCCCGAGAGCCACCTCCCTTAGCTGTCTGTCGCTAGCCTCTGATAAAGCCTCTAGTCTAACACCTCTGAAAGTGCAGACAAAAATAATTTCTAAAAAGTATAAAACCACAAAGTCAGTGAATGCTTCACAGAAAATCCTTGAAATTGGGGTGGGGTGGAACTAATAGAGCAGTTTTGGTACTTGCATGCAGCTGGCCACAGCTTGATCCCTCCCACTGAGGATGGCCCTCGGAGCACTTCCAGGAATGATCCCTGAGCACAGAGACAGAGCTCAGCCCAAGCATCATCAATACATGCACCACCCCCTGTGAAAGCTAAAACCAACCAAATAAAAACTCTTGAATAATATTGAAAGAATTTGTATTTTATCAGTTTCTATATTACTAATTTAGGTAAATGTGTCTGACTAAAAGCTTAGGAATGGAAAATGCATTTCAAAATTAATTGCAGAGGTTGAACATTACATGCAAAAATATACATGAAATACTAATTATTACTAATGTGTTTTAAGTATTTAAAAATAGATTTGCTTATGATACTCTGAGATGTGCTTCTGGAAACTATGTAAAAATCAAAGACTCTGGAGGCAAACTCATATTCATTAGATATAAAAAACAGGAAAGCAAAACTTTTAACAAATATTTCCAACATTAAAGAAACTGAAGCCTCAGGAGTTTTTATAATTTTACTTGCAAATGTTATTCATTCTGTATTTTAAGGCAGAATTTCCTATAATAAAATTCTTTGCAAAGGGGAAAAGGTTAATCTTATTT
Organism: Cryptotis parvus; assembly: GCA_021461705.1. Lineage (NCBI taxonomy): Eukaryota > Metazoa > Chordata > Mammalia > Eulipotyphla > Soricidae > Cryptotis > Cryptotis parvus. The sequence continues at coordinate 168,803 of JAJIBD010021267.1, forward strand.
TTGAATAAAGAAATACCAAATTATTGTTTATGACTAGTTTCACTAACGTTGTAACAACCATAAATACAAATATAGTGAATTGACACTCATATTTTTGCTAAGATAGTTAGCACATACGCAGTATGTACACATTTAATTCAAATGACTGACACCAGTGAGAATGGTATATATCCAAATGACTGGACATAATCAGTGTTAGGGAGAATGTAGTGAAAAAGAAGCCCCCATTCACTTTTGGTGGGAATGTCTTAAGGAGAACAGTATAGAGATTCCTTCAAAGAATAAGAATAGAACTTCTTTATGAGCCAGCAACTCTGTCTTGGCATCTACCTCCAAAACACAAAAGCATTAATTTGAAAGATATGCGTACACTATGCTCAGTTCAGCACCTCACGTGATGCCAAAATAGGGAAACAACCCAAATATCCAATAGACATAAAGGGATAAATAAACGGTGGTATCTATTATACACAATGGAATATTATACAGCTATAAGGAAAGGTGAAACCGTGTAATCCATTGCATTATGGATGGAAATGGAGAGTATCACATAAGTGAAATTAGTCAGAGGAAAAGACTGATACTTCCATTCATCTCTGGACTACAGAGAAACAAAACAAGGGAATAGACAGTATTGAACTGCAATATGCCTTTGGCCTTGGATATGAAATTTATTAACAAATGCTAGGAAGAGGAGGAATTACATGATTTTTCCCATGACAGAATGTTTGGCCACACTATTGCTCTATTCCTTCTACTATTCTTATTAGAAACTGGGCCAGTCTGAGAGCAATACCTCGCTCATTTTGTTTGTTAGCTTGAGTTGAACCATATGCTATATGAATTTGTTTAATGTTCTCCTGCTGAATTTCAGCAATGAAAGTCTAATCATAAAACTGAAACCACTTTTATTTTGCATCAATTGGACCTTTTTTACCCTCTTAAGGATGAAGCAGATTGTGCCTTCATTATCTTTGCATTCTCAAGGATGAAATTATTAGCAAATAATCGTCACTGTGTAGTGACCCTTAATGCTCACCCGAATGGAATTAAACAGAATTGTACTCTCTTTGTGCTTTGTAAAACAATTATTATTATCTATTGCAGGCTGCTACTTCATGTAGATTACATGCACTGCTGTACTCTATAAGCTCTCATTTTTAGAAAAAAGATAAAACAACCCTTCATTTCCTCAGTTCTCCCAGTATCAACTATGAATAACTTGATATGTTCCAATCTCACCATCAGCACTAGTTTGCTATTGTCTTGCTGTCACTCTTGGGTTTCGGGATGATCAGCCCTATTGAAAGGAGTGAAAAGTATTTACACGATAATGTTACTTTTAGAAATAAATAAGATCCTTACATTTGCAACATTTCAAATACATACAGACACATTACGTACACACTAAATGCAACACTACCTATACATGGGAACAAAATTATAATTAAATTAAAAAATTTTTTTTTAATTTAATTATAAAAAGTAAAAGGGCTTTACTATCACAGGATCCAATATACAATCCAAGAGCAGGGGAAAACCTCCGGACTCTGGGTCCCAGCTAGGCCCCAGCCAGGTGCAGGCCAAGATGGCTGCCACCACGTGTTGAGGCCCAACAGAGAATGGAGACGACAGAGAAGCAAAAACGCCAAGGGAAGCCGAAATGCAAAAGGGGGAAAAAAAGAGAGAGTTTCTTTCTTCTTGCAGCTTATCTTATAGCCAGAAATCAGCCCAAACTCCCTAGCCCAGCCCATTCTGGGCTGGGCTATCTAGAGATGAAAATTCAAAGCCTTCCAGCAGAGCTGGGAGGAGCTCCAAGCCCAATGTAAACTTCTCCTGGCAGGGTCAAATGCCCTCAGGTATAAATTAAAAATTTTAAGGAATCAAATATTGGCAGTGGTGGAGGTGGTATGGGCTATGGTGAGAGGATGTGACACAGGTGGAAGGAGTGGAAGTGACAACATTGTATGCCTGAAAACCCATGTAGACACCGCAGTATCTAAATAAAAAGAAAATGTTTGAAAATGCAAAAGATAAATATCTCCCCAGACTGAACTTAGCTGAAAGCCTCTGTGATGAGCTCTGAGGAAATTTGAAACCTGGAACAATGAAATCACCCCCTGAGTTTTGCAAGAATAACTGTAGCACTATAATATGTATTGTACTTAGATACTTAGATTAGGGATCTATTTTTATTTTTATTTTGTTATCAATTATGCATCTAGAAGAAAAAATTCTATTACTAATGGAGCCATAGAAATAGATACCTACAGGAGTGGATGGAGAACTTTAATACTTGTCAGGTTCTATATTAGGTTTTTCATAGCTCGTTTGAGTATTTATCTACTATTGTTATTGTTGTGAAGTAGTGTCCCTGAGGGAAATATGCAACAGGAACGAATAGGTAGGTCTAAATTCTATTTCTAATCCCAATTTTTTTTTTGCTGTGTATTTTTAAACAACTAATTTTATACTTAACAACTTAGACATTTTTGCAAAAAGGGAAAAGAACTCATTTTGACTTTTATATCTATAGCATTAACTTTTAAAGTAAAAAGTCTCAGGTATAAGTATGGGTATAAATTTATCCCTGGGTGAGTTATTGGACATGACATACTGCTACATTAATAGAAAGGAGAATAGAAGTGCTCATTTGTTCAAATTTTAGAAACTATACTCTGCTACAACTAGCATTACTGATTGGTTGTGCAACATTTGTGGTCAAGGTTTTTTACTGTTGTTATTGTTTTGTGGGGCATACAGGCAGTTCTCAGGGATTACTTCTGTTATTGTGCTCAGGGAGCACTCCTGGTGATGCTCAGGGGACCAGATGGTGTGCTGGGAATCGAACCCAAGTGATCATGTGAAAAGGAAGTGTCCTGCCCACTGTGCATTTCAGTGCCTCTCAGTACTTTTCTCTTTTGTTAATGAGCAGGTTGGAATATATGAGCGAAACAAAATACATAAACTTAGAAAGGACTCAAAAATATAACTCATAAAGTAATATTCTCTATCTGAAACAGCTAATGAATGGGTGGGGAGCTTGGGAAAGCAAAATTTTGTGATAATGGTCCAAACTCTTGATACCACTGTGAATTCACAACTCGAAATAAATGATTATTTCTTTTAGACCTATTGAAGAGGAAACCATTGGGACTGGTTTTTTATAGCTGCTCCGTGTTCTGGATATTCATGCGTGTGAAGTACTGGTAGTCCTCGAGGAATCATAAACCCTGTAGAAATGTGAAAGTCCTCTGAAAGCTCATGCTCTCAGGCCTGCCTGTGACAATCAATGTAGAAGCTGGCTGTGGTGTGTAAAGCACCAGTAGCAGTCTCAGATCCAGGCTGAAAATGAGCTAAGGCCTTTGTGCATCACCTGGGCACTTAAGATGTATGGGATACCTAACTCTTAAGAATTGGGACAGAGCAGCAAGATTTTCTTGGGAATCTAGGGAGAGTGGAGCTATTTGCAGTGCATAGCTGTCCGTCCTATCTTGAATATTGCCAGAGTTAGGTTTAGGCAGGGAATAGCCAGGATTCTATCTTTACTTCTGTTCATCATGGACTCTAAGGAGTGAAGTGTTTACCCTGAGTGATCCTGTAAATGGGGTATCACTTGTATCACTTGTTTTCCTTTTTTATCAAAGATTTGCTGGAGCAGGCGCCAGTAATGTCTCTATTTGTTGGGAATGAGGTACATTATTGTTACTGTTTTTAGCATATTGAATACACCACAGATAGCTTCCAAGGCTTTGCCGTGGCTCTGGGTTCATCCCAGGGGACCTGGTGTTTTTTCTATGTCACACCATCAACTATCCAGGGCCCACTGGGCAGAACCCTGGATATAGACAAAACTGGCTCCTGTCTGCCACCTGTCGATGAAGCTGGGCACTGCAGCCACACCTGCAACACATGGAGGGCAGGGGTAAATGGGGATAAGAAGGTAAATACACTCAGCTCACTCTAAGCCAATTTCTTCATAGTTCAGCGAGCAATTGTATCACTTTTATTTTAAAGTGTGTGTGATTTTCCTGAGCTCAAAGTGGGTCTAGGTAACTCTGACTCTGAGATGAGAAAATGCCTATGATGCCACCACATACTGAGGCTACAGGAAATCTCAAATGTAAGCTATATGCTCTGACTTACCCATCTCAGAGAGAGCCATGTGGTAATATTTATTGCACATTTAGTGGCAGTGTTATTTGTTCATTGATATTCTTCCTTTCAATAAAGTGGAATTCTTAATTATAACTAGATTTTAAAATATTTTATTAGACTCAGTAAAGACTATTCTTTAATAAAAATACAGCTTAAATTCTTCTAATATTTCTTAAATTGCCAAAGGACAAGTTTAGTCAGCCCCTTTTCCCTTTGAATTGGAAATTAAGAATCTCTATTAGCTACTGTATAGTACTGAAAACATAATGTATTACATTTGCTTATTCCCCACCATCAGAGAAGCTGGCAACTCTGTAGGCATTTTTGAGCTAGAGGGAAAGGAGTAGTTATAGCATAGAACTGAGCATTAAATATAGGCAAAGGGATATACATGATAACCTCTAAATGTGTGTATTGCAAGCCACAGTGTGTAAGAGAAAGGAAGAGATAAAAAGAGAGAAGAAAATGAGAGAGAGAAAGAAAAAGAGAGAAAGAGAAGAAAGGCAAAAGTGCCTGCCATAGAGGTAGAACAGGGAGGGGGAAGAAATAAAGGGGACATTGGTAGTGGGAAATGGACACTGGTGGAGGGACGGGTTCTGGAACACTGTGTGACTGAAACTCAAACATGAACATCTTTGTAATTGTATATCTCATGGTGATATAATAAAAAAATTTAAAAAAAGAAAGGATTAGTCATGAAAAGAGGTCTGAGAAAGAATGGCGTTAAAGAAGTACCTGAACAAATCCTATGTCTGTATTCTTGATATTAAAATCTCATTCTGAGAATAACACCTAATCCAGAAAGAATTAAATTTTCGATGTTATACCTGAAATCATAAAATCCATGGAATAAAACACTGCAATCGGGGCCGGAGCGATAGCCCAGCGGGTAGGGCGTTTGCCTTGCATGTGGCGGCCCATGCCGGCCAGGGTTCGATCCCCGGCATCCCATATGGTCCCCGAGCACCGCCAGGAGTAATTCCTGAGTGCAGAGCCAGGAGTAACCCCTGAGCATCGCCGGGTGTGACCCCAAAAAGAAAAAAAAAACATGCAATCCATGATGTTGGCCTCTGTGATGTCTTAAGTAATTTGGCTGTACAGGCAAGAAAAACAAAGACAGAAATGAATTGGATTAATTCAAACTAAAAACTTCTGTAAAGTAATTATCATTTACACATAAATAAATTCTACTGGTGAGAAAAGATACATCATGCATGGAGAAAGAATATCTTAGATATTTAAAAACCCACGAGCAAGAAAAATGGTAAAAATAATTTTTTAATATGGGGAGAAGTGCTCAATAGACAATTCTTCAAGAAAGACATATGGTGGATCAGCAGACATATAAAAATTATCACTTGAATCACTTGTATCATTTGTCTTCCCATTGTTCATTGATTTGCTCGAGCGAGCACCAGTAACATCTTCATATATCCTGGCGCATACTAAGTGTAGCCCAAGGGCATCTGCTCACTCCAGGAACATCAAGAGCCTCAAACCATTCCTTCAGGTCATGGGAATGAGGTTTATAATTGTTACTTATTTTTGGCATATCAAATACAACACGGGTAGCTTGCCAGGCTCTGCCATGCAGGTGTATACTCTCAGTAGTAGGCTCTCATCTGGTGCATTTACTGATGAACCACAATGGGGAAGATCGACTTTTCTCTTGGAGTGGAGCTCTGATGAGCTGTATAGTCAGGATATTGCAAATGGCTGCCCTCATGGTGAGGGTTCCACTGGATTCTTGCCAGACTCTATTGGGATGGCGGGACAGGGCTAGAACCTGCCTTCTCTCCTGGGCACCTCATGATCAGCTGAGCACAGAGAGAGCCAGTAGCAGCTCTGCCCTGCGTATCTAAGTCTCTGGATCAGGCATACCTGGCTTGAAATAGGCTTCACTGTAGGGTGGGACTCTGACAAGCAGGTTTTTCCTAATTATTGGAGAAATACTGATCAAAACCATGAGATTCAATCCAGACCTGTGAAAGTAATTTATCTTTAAAAGGCCAGATATAACAAGAGCTAGTAAGTATGTAGCAATAGAGAAACACTCATTCACTGTTTGGGGGAATGTAAATTAATCCAGTCTATATAAAACGTTTTATGTATGGTACTCAAAAAATTAAAAATACAGCTATCTTTGTTTCAACCATTTTACTTCTAATTTATAATCATGCTAAGAACACAAAAACACTAATTCAATAAGAAGAGATACAGCAGATATGGGCTGAAAAAGTGAAATAGGAATTAGAATTAGTCTTTATGGACTGTTTTAAAGTGTTTAGCCTTTCATGATTAACTTTATAAGATTAAAACCCATGAATTCTTGATTGCATTCTAAGTATCTGTATGTATATATTTTTTGCATTTGTATGTATATTATACACACTCCCAGTTTACTAGTTGATTTCATTTTTAAATCTACAAAATGAAGTGATTTTGGGTTCATTCTCTTTCCAAAGAAACATTAGTATTAATGAGTCAAGATCTATAAAATACACTGAAATCCTAAATAAAGGAATGTGGATCATTCTAATGTACATTAATATTGTAAGTTATGACATACCTATAATAATAGGCACCAGTGATTATTGGACTATATTAATTTTTCCAAGTATCATGTGGAGTCATAAAAAATCACAAGAGTAAAGCTTGAGTGGTTGTGATCACAGGCATTCTAAGACAGAATTATTAGTTCATAATTCAAAACCCCTATGCCTTCTATTATCTCTAGTTATAAACCTCCCAGGGGAATACATTCAATCTTCAAGTCCTAACCAATTAAATTTATTGGCAGACTCTATGTCTATATGACTTAGTATATCATTGATTCAAATAACCACAGAGTCTTAGAATAGTGAAATTTGGAAGGACCAAAGTGATCTTTTAATTCAAAGGTTCTTTTCTAGCTTGACATGACATTAGAATTACTGGGGCAGCTTTAAAAATCACCAATAATTTGTATGCCTGAATCTTAAAAATGGAACCTCATTAAGTGGGGCTCAGTAATCACATTTTTTTGGCTTTGACCACACCCAGTGCTGCTCAGCAGTTATTCCTAGCTCTGCACTCAGGAATTAACTCCTGGCATTGCTTAGTGAACATATGGGATGAGAATTGAACTGGGGTTGGTTGCATGCAAGGCAAACACCCTACAAGTTGTACTATCACTCCAGTGCAGCAATAAAAGATTTTAAAGACTACACTGAATTCTAACTTGAGAAAATCTGAACTGTATAAAAAATTAAATATAGATCTGCATATGATGAAAGTGAACATCAATTGGCTGGCCATTGAAATAGGCTTGGATCTATTTCTTGTGATACTCATATTCAGTTTGCTTTCAATGGCAAAGACTGTTCTGTTTGTGTACCTGCTTGGATTGATTGGTTTTGCTTTCTGAAATTTTTTCTGAAAAAAAAAAGGTTTATGTTGACTGCATTTGGTTCAGCAGGAAATAATGTATTCCTCGGTAGCAATGAATGACAGGAAAGTAAGATTCAATGACCGTGTTTAGGGTTTGTCATTCTTCTTGTGGCAAAAATTTCAACATTTCACACATTTATTGTAAATCCTTTCATTATCAGGATCTTTTGGTTCAACTGAATAAAGGGCAGAATTCCTGCTTTAGCATACCATTCTTGGCTATTAAATATTTGAAAGAGAGCATCTAGAATAGAGAAGAAAACATCTTAACCTCTTTTGAACTAATATCGATCATCCTGAATATCCATGATGGATTCTTGGTCAACTTACTTTTTTCCGATTTTATTTTATTTTATTATTCCCCCCAAATATTGTTACACCATTTTAGACATACAATTGAAAGATGCTCATGTAGAGTTTTTGGTTCAACAGTGTTCCAACACCCATCCCTCCACCCAAACCCATCTCCCATCACCAATGTCCCCACTTCCCTCCCCCTCCCACACCACCACAACTACTTGGCCGGTTCTGTATGTCATTTCTCTCCTCTTTTATCTCTCCCTCCCGCCAAACTTTCCTGCTCTTCGTGGAATTCCAGTGCATTAAAAGACATTAAGCCGCGGCGTACTGGGCTCGAACTGGTTTTGCTCTGTTGATCTGGTCGTGAGGCAGTTTCCCAGTGTCTGGACAGCGAAAATGGTGGCTAGTGTGATGGGCGAGTCTCATCCGGCTGCTTCCGGGACCCCCAGAGGTGACGGGCCCACTCCCCAAACCCGTCTGCCCTCCTGGGGTCCCCTCTTCAGCTGGGCCCGGGGCGAGCCGAGTTCCAGCCTCCCCAGCCGCTTCATGTTATGGCCGATTCATCTTACTTTTTTTTAATTTATGACTTTTGGTTCATTGCTATGGTTGAGCAAAATATTTGTAATATTGAAAGAAATAGACCTTTGTTGTCAAAAATCTTAAAAGTAATCTGAAGATACTGGAGGTTTATGTGACCTCTAAAGAATAAACCTTTTATTTATTAATGTAATACGTTTTTTTCTAAATTTTTGTTTTCCCTTGTGTTGTCTCTTCTATGTGATAAAAAGTATTAATGGAAAAAATTAAGTCAACCCAAATCTATATAAAATAAAGATTTATTTTCAGTAACTCTAATAACCATGCAAAACATTTGGTTGTTTTGATACAGTTGTAAATGCAGTCCCCTCAGTTTTAGTGCTGTCCTATCACAGTCTGGTTATAGCATTCACAGACAGAACTAGTCCGTGCACATGCTAAAAGTAGCAACTGTCAGTGGCTGGCTTTGCTTCTGCAAAGCAGCCACATGTAGTGGAACTGTCTGAGTATTCTCAGGTCCCTTATCCTAGAGTTAAGTGCCAGGCAACAATTGCAGGGATAGAGATCCATTGTTAATGTTGTAGGAAACATAAAACCATATACATTGGCAACATAAATTGAAATATGTACTTGGAAATAGCATTCAACAGATCTGTTGTTATGTAAAGCATCTTTATTTTCTCTAGTCTCTATTTGGATAACTTTATCATTAGAGATACTTTCTAATTACAGAGAGAGATATTTTACTCCTGTGCAGTGCATGACAAAAACATTTGGCACAGTGTCATTTAAATCTCAAGCATTGAAGTGTAGAACAACTATGCTCTCAGGTTCCAGATCTTTCAGGTAACTTTGATTGATTTCTGGGAAATGCAGTGGTTAATCTCATTCTCTGTGAGAAGCAGATAGCAAGTATTTTAGGATTTGTTTCCCAAATAGAGTCTCTGACACATGTTTTTCTTTGGTTTGGTTTATACAACCTGTTCATAGTGTGTAACAGTTCTCGGCTTCAGAATTTTACATCAAAAATAAAGATGAGGGGACCGAGCCATCGTACAGTGGGTAGGGTGCTTGTCTTGCATGCTGCCGACCCGGGTTCCATCCCCGGCATCCCATATGGTCCCCTGAGTACTGCCAGGAGTAACTCCTGAGTGCAGAGCCAGGAGTAATCCTTGAGCATTGCCAGGTGTGACCCAAAAAAGAAAAACTAAATAAATAAATAAATAAATAAAATAAAATAAAGATGAGGGGGTCCATTTGTCCTGCATGCCATAATGTGTCCACTTAAGTCATATGACTCTTGATTGAAAAATTTGGTAAGTCTTAACTTATTGTTTTGGAAATTTTAACTTTTTAAAAAAATTTTGATTATACCACCGTGATACATACAATTACAAAGATGTTCATAATTGGTTCTTGGTAATGCAGTATTCCAGCACCCATCCCTCCACCAGTGCCCCATTTCCACCACCAATGTACTCCACCCCCTCCACCCACCCCCCAGGCTGCCTCAATAGCAGGTAGCCTTGTTTCTTCTCTTTCTCTCTCTGTCTCTCTCTCTGTCTTTGCATCTCTCTCCCTCTTCTTTTTACACATTGTGGCTAGCCCTGCAGATATTTAGAGTTTATCACCTAAGTCTCTTTGTGTATATTCATGGTGAGTTTTAATCTGCCATTACCATTTCCCACATTTAGTAAAACACTGGTATCTATTTATATCCTATTAATGAACGCAGTCATTCTATACCTGTCCTTTTCCTTCTGACTAATTTCACTCAGCATGATAGTCTCCATGTCCATCCATTTGCAAGTAAATTTCATAATTTCATCTTTTCTGACAGCTGCATAGTATTCCATAGTGTAGATGAACCACAGTTTCTTTAGCCAGTCCTCTGTTCTCGGGCATTTAGGTTGTTTCCAGATTCTAGCTATAGTGAATAGCACAGAGATGAATAAAGAAGTACAGATAGTGTTTCTGCTATGTGTTTTTCGGTCTCCGGGTATATTCCCAGGAGTGCTATTGCTGGATCAAATGGGAGCTCAATGTCTAGTTTTCGGAGGAATGCCCATATTGTTTTCCAAAAAGGGCTGGACCAGTCAGCACTCCACACCAACAGTGGATGAATTTTAACTCTAAAACATTGACTTTAAGAATCAAAAGTCGAGGAATCTCAGCATGATCATAGATCATGTGCAAAGAGAGTAAGTTGCTTCCATTTTACATGAGAGATAAGCAACACAATATTAAACAAAAGCAAATCTCTCAATGATATAATTTTGTTCAGCTAAGGCAGGATTTTGTGTTTTTTTTCTCATTGATGGTATAATAAAATGATATTAAGCAGAATTATATCATTTGGGGGCCTGCTATAATGCTTTTATTATTTACGGCTGTGTAACTGATCATGCCAGAATTGAGGACTTTGGAACAATACTTATTATCTCACAGTTTTATGAGTAAAAAGTTGCAGAATGCAATTAGCTGACTCTTCTGGTTCTAACATCTCATGAAGTTTAGTCAAGTTGACAGCTCAGTTACTGCCCATTGGAGAATTTCATTGTTCAGAGTGATCTTTCTTTCTGTGAAGTCTTCACCACGTTGTCCTCAGCACTTACATCTGGTTGTGTGCTCGGAGTCCACTCCTGGCATTACACAGGGATCATTTACAGTGATGGGAATTGAATCAGGTTCTGCCACATGCAGCACAATTTCCCTTACTCCCTGTACTATCTCTCCAGCCCCATCGTTTCTAAATGCAGTTATGTCATGCTTTGTAGAGCTGAACCTTGGTGATTCAATGAGTCTACCTCATTGAATGGAGGCTGGAGAATTTTTCCTAGTTGAGATTTGGGGAAAAAAATGACAAATTGAGCAAGACACAAGCCTCAATCTCAGAAGTCAGATCCATTCACTTCTGTTGTCCAAAAAAGCTCATATGCAAAGGGAAGGGATTATCTATGGACATGAAGACAAGAAGTTAGAAATGACTGGAAGTCATCTTAAATTCTGTCCATCTAAATAACCTTAATAATCTCCAACAAGTTTGAAGATTTAGCTAAGAGTTTAAAAATACTCTTAGCCAATAGTTAAGCTAAGAGTTTAAAATACCCTCATTTTCTTCCATTAGACCTATTGTGCTTCTGACACAGGGTTTATGGTACCATTGAAATTAATAACAGAAACTTGGGAAGAAGCCCTCCGGAGAAGATAATACCCTCAGGAGAAGATAATATTTCGCTCTTCAAGCTGACTGGGGCAGGGGTGGAGGTCACTGGAGAGGAGCCCACCAGACCCCTCTCTCTGAGCTGGAGTGAGACGGCACTAGCCTCGGCTGAACTCCACTCACCGTTTCTTCAAAGGTTTTGCTTGTGTGTGAGTAATTCTTGCGTCTCCAGCGGACCCCAAGCTGCCCCAGGGAAGGCGGAAACTCCATCAGCGGGAACCAAGGCAAAGTGCCTTGGTTCCAGCCCGACTGACCCGACCCGTGCGCCCTGAGTTCCCGGGGAAGCGCCTCGACTCCCCCCACAGGTGTGTGAGTAATTCTTGCGTCTCCAGCGGACCCCAAGCTGCCCCAGGGAAGGCGGAAACTCCATCAACGGGAACCAAGGCAAAGTGCCTTGGTTCCAGCCGACCCGACCCGACCCGTGCGCCCTGAGTTCCCGGGAAACGCCTCGACTCCCCCACAGGTGTGTGAGTAATTCTTGCGTCTCCAGCGGACCCCAAGCTGCCCCAGGGAAGGCGGAAACTCCATCAACGGGAACCAAGGCAAAGTGCCTTGGTTCCAGCCAGACGACCCGACCCGTGCGCCCTGAGCTTCTGGGAACATCCCAAAACTCAAAACCGCGCGGGCCTATGCGTCCACGCGACCCTCTCACTACCTACCTTGCATGAAGTACCAGTGAACCTTGGTTCCTACATCCTTGCTACCCACCCAAACTCTTCAAACAGACCAGACACCCTACTAACTGTACTATCTAGTCACCCAAGAACTCACAGTTGCAACCTACAATAGTCATAATGGTAAAACAACGCAAAATTCCATCAAGCTCTGTGAGTGAAGTCACTGGTCCAGATGAGTCAAGCAATACCAATGAGTTGCATAACCTATCTGAAAAGAATTTCGGAAAGAACTGTTAAGGATTCAAAAGGAATTCAAAGAAGCAATGGAATGCAAAATCAATAAAATACAAGAGGACATGATAGCAGAAGTGAGGAAAATGCAAAGGGAAATGACAGGTATTAAAAATGAGGTAAATGAAATAAAAAAACACAGTGGAAGGCCATCATAGCAGAATAATAGCTACTGAAGAAAGAATTAGTGATCTCGAAGACGAGTTCCAAAGATTCTGTACACAACACCAGAAGATAGAAAAAAGGCTCACAATTACCGAACAGACAACAAGAGATAATCGGGATGAAGCCAGAAGAAACAACATACGGATCATTGGGGTCCCAGAAGGGCAAGAAGAAAACCCTGATGAAGAAGAAACTATCAAAGCCATCATTGCTGAAAAGTTCCGGAACTAAAGAATGCTTGCCTCAAGATCCAAGAGGCCCGTAGAATACCAGCTAAAAGAAACCCCAACAAGAATACTCCAAGACACATCTTAATAAAAATGACAAAAACTATAGATAGGGATAGAATACTGAAAGCAGCAAGATCAAAGAAGGAAATCACATACAAAGGAACATCTCTAAGATTTACAGCAGACTTCTCTGATGAAACACTCCGAGCCGAAAACAATGGTGGGATATTGCGAAAGGCTCAATGAACTGCAGGCTTCACCGAGAATTCTTTACCCGGCCAGGCTCACATTCAGATATGAAGGAAAGATACACAACTTCATGGATAAGCAACAACTCAGGAACTTCATGGACTCAAAACCAACTTTAAAGAAGGACTGAAGGGTCTACTCTAATGCGACCAAACCCATAAGCACAACAAACACAAAAAGAAAGATGGCACAAAATCCGATGACAATAATCTCTCTCAATGTCAATGGTCTAAATGCACCAATTAAGAGACACAGAGTGACAAAATGGATTAAAAAATTGAACCCAACATTCTGCTGTCTACAAGAAACGCATCTGAATAAGCAGAACAAACACAGACTCAGAGTCAAAGGTTGGAAGACCATTCTCCATGCAAACAACTCCTCCAAAAAGGCTGGTGTGGCCATATTAGTATCAGATAATATAGACTTCAGGCTTAAAAAGGTTAGAAGGGACAACGAAGGCCACTTCTTATTAATTAAGGGTATGTACACCAGGAAGAAATTACACTACTAAACATATATGCACCCAATGAGGGGTCAGCAAAATACATAAAACAACTGCTAAGAGACCTCAAAGAAGACATTGACAGTAGCACAATAATAGTTGGAGACTTCAACACTGCTCTATCAACGATGGACAGATCAACAAGACTGAAACTCACCAAGGAAATATTGGACCTGAAGGAAGAAATGGAAGAAAGAGAGCTAGTAGATATATACAGGGCTTTTCATGCCAAAAAAGCTGAATACACATTTTTCTCTAGTGCACATGGAACATTCTCCAAGATAGACCACATGCTGAGCCACAAAGCATACCTCAATAAAATTAAAAGATAGAAATTGTGTCAACTATCTTTTCAGACCATGATGCACTGAAAATGGAAGTTAACCGTGCACAAAAACAGGGAGTCAAACCAAACACCTGGAAACTGAACAGCTCACTGCTGAACAACAAATGGGTCATAGAAGAAATCAAACAGGAAATCCAAAGATTTCTGGAAATAAATGAAAATGAAGATACCAATTATAAGAACTTGTGGGACACGGCAAAAGCCGTGTTAAGAGGAAGTTTATAGCCCTGCAAGCATTCATCAGGAAACAAGAAAGGGCCCACATAAATAACCTGACTACACAGCTGAAGACATTAGAAAAAGACCAACAAAAGGAGCCCAACCCAGGCAGAAAAAAAGGAAATAATAAAACTTAGAGAGGAAATCAATGAGTTGGAAACCAAAAAAACAATCCAAAAGATTAATGAAACCAAGAGCTGGTTTTTTGAAAAAATAAACAAGATTGACAAACCATTGGCAAGACTTGTAAGGACAGGAAAGAGAACCCAAATAAACAGAATCAGAAATAAAAGGGTGACATCACAACAGAAACCACAGAAATCAAAAGATCATCAGAGATTACTTTGAGAGCCTGTATGCCGTGAAACATGAGAATCTAGAAGAAATGGATCAATTCCTGAAGTCCTATAACCTCCACGGCTGAAACAAGAAGACCTCCAATACCTGAATAAGCCTATCACCATCGAGGAAATAGAAACAGTAATTAAAAGACTTCCCAAACACAAAAGCCCAGGTCCAGACGAGTTCCCTAGTGAACTCTACCAAACCTTTAAGGAGGACCTACTGCCAGTCCTTTTCAAGCTCTTCCAGGAAATAGAAGAAACAGAAACACTCCCAAACAGCTTCTACGAGGCACATATCACCCTGATACCCAAAGCAGGGAGAGACAACACAAAGAAAGAAAACTACAGACCAATATCCCTGATGAACACGGATGCTAAGATCTTCAACAAAATACTAGCAAACAGAATCCAAAGACTCATCAAGAAGATTATACATCATGACCAAGTTGGATTCATCCCGGGAATGCAAGGATGGTTCAACATTCGCAAGTCAATCAACATAATACATCATATCAATAAAAGAAAAAATAAAAACCATATGATCCTTTCAATAGCGCAGAAAAAGCATTTGACAAGATCCAGCACCCGTTCATGATTAAAACGCTCCAGAAAATGGGAATTGAAGGGACTTTCCTCAAGATAGTTACAGCCATCTACCAAAAGCCCACAGCAAGCATCATTCTAAATGGGGGAAAAGTTGAAAGCCTTCCCCCCTGAGATCAGGGACAAGACAAGGTTGCCCCCCTCTCACCTCTTTTATTCAATATAGTACTGGAAGTACTTGCCATAGCAATCAGAGAAGAAAAAGGACATCAAGGGCATCCAGATAGGCAAGGAAGAAGTCAAGCTATCATTATTTGCAGATGACATGATATTATACCTAGAGAACCCTAAACTCTCTACCAAAAAACTCCTAGAAACAATAGACGCATATAGTAGAGTGGCAGGATACAAAATCAACACCCAAAAGTCAGTGGCTTTCCTATATACAAATAAGCGAAACAGAAGAAAGGGATATTAAGGAAACAATTCCATTCTGGTGTGCCACAGAAAATCAAATACCTAGGAATCAACTTACCCAAGTATGTAAAGGACCTGTACAAAGAAAACTACAAGACACTGCTCCAAGAGATAAAGAGGACACAAGGAAATGGAAACACATTCCCTGTTCATGGATGGGGAGAATCAACATTGTCAAAATGGTAATACTCCCTAGAGCTCTGTACAGATTCAATGCAGTCCCTATAAGGATACCGATGACATTCTTCAAAGAAATTGACCAAACGCTCCTGAAATTTGTATGGAACAATAAACCCCCAAGGATAGCTAAAGCAATCCTCGGGAAAAAGAAGATGGGAGGCATCACCTTTCCCAACTTCAAACTGTACTACAAGGCAGTAGTAATTAAAACAGCATGGTATTGGAATAAAAACAGACCTGTGGACCTATGGAATAGAATGAGTATCCTGACACCCAACCTCAAACACATGATCATTTAATCTTTGATAAAGGTGCAATGAGTCTAAAATGGAGTAAGGAAAGCCTCTTCAACAAGTGGTGTTGGGAAAACTGGGCAGCAACATGTAAAAAAATGAATTTGGACCTGTGTCTAACACCATGCACAAAAATCAGATCAAAATGGACTAAAGATCTCAATATCAGACTTGAATCCATAAAAGTACATTGAAGAAAATATAGGAAAAACCCTCCACGACATTGAAGCTAAAGGCATCTTCAAAGGTGAAACATCACTAACAAAGCAACTAGAAGAAAAGATAAACATATGGGACTACATGAAACTGAAAAGCTTCTGCACCTCAAAAGAAACAGTGACTAAGATACAAAAGCAGTCCACAGAATGGGAAAGAATATTCACCCAATACCCATCTGATAAGGGGTTAATATCCAGGATATATCAGGCACTGGTAGAACTTTACAAGAAGAAAACAAACAACCCCATCAAAAAATGGGGACAAGAAATGAACAGAAACTTCAGCAAGGAAGAAATTCGAATGGCCAAAAAACATATGAAAAAATGCTCATCATCACTAATCATCAGAGAGATGCAAATCAAAACAACAATGAGATACCACTTTACACCACAGAGACTGGCACATATTCAAAGAGCAAGAACAACAAGTGCTGGCGTGGATGTGGGGAAAGGGGGACACTCATCCATTGTTGGTGGGAATGCCGGCTGGTACAGCCTTTCTGGAAAACAATATGGACTTTCCTCCAAAGACTAGAAATTGAACTCCCATTTGACCCAGCCATACCACTCCTGGGAATCTACTCTGGGAAACCAAAAATACGCAGCGGAAACACCATCCCTACTTTTATGTTCATAGCAGCATTATTCACAATAGCCAGAATCTGGAAGCAACCAGAGTGCCCGAAAATCGATGACTGGATAAAGAAGCTTTGGTACATCTACACAATGGAATACTATGCAGCTGTTAGGAAAAATGAAGTTATAAAATTTGCCTATAAATGGATGGACATGGAGAAGATTATGTTGAGCGAAATTAGCCAGAAGGAGAGAGACAGATACAGAATGACTGCATTTATTTGCATGGCATAAATATATATGTACATATTATGATACCAATATCCAAGGTCAAGTGAAACATATATCAGGAGGTCTTGTCAAAGGTGGAGATTATCACAAACGTGTGGGAGTCAGAGTTTAGGTAAGACAGAAAATGGAACAGGGGGCTAATAATAGTCGGGGGTACTAATGCCAACCTAGAACTGAGCATTAAATAGAGGCAAAAGGATACACATGACAACCTTTTAATGTATGTTCTGTAATCCATAGTCTGGAAGGGAAGGAAAAGAGAAAGAGAGAAAGGGAAAGAAATAAAGAACCTGCCATGGAGCAGGGCTGGGGAAGGGGGAGGGAACCGGGGATGTTGGTGGTGGGGAGATGGGCACTGGTGGAGGGACGGGTGCTGAAACACTGTATGACCAAAACCCAAACATGAACTTTTTAATTGTATATCTTTTTTATTTGTATATCTCACGGTGGTATAATAAAATACTTAAAAAAAAAAGAAGACACACCACTGACCAAAGCAAATGGAAGCAAAGATAAACAAATGGGACTACATGAAATTGAAAAGCTTCTGCACCTCAAAAGAAACAGTGACCAAGATACAAAGACAATCCACAGAGTGGGAAAGGATATTCACCCAATACCCATCTGACAAGGGGGTTAATATCCAGGATATATCAGGCACTGGTAGCACTCCACAAGAAGAAAACAGCCAACCCCCATCAAAAAATGGGGGAGAAGAAATGAACAGAAGCTTCAGAAAAGAAGAAATTCGAATGGCCAAAAGGCATATGAAAAAGTGCTCATCATCTCTAATCATCAGGGAGATGCAAATCAAAACAACAATGAGGTACCATCTCACCCCACAGAGACTGGCACACATCCAAAACAGCAAGAACAACCAGTGCTGGCGTGGATGTGGGGAAAAAGGGACTCTCATCCACTGTTGGTGGGAGTGCCGACTGGTCCAGCCCTTTTGGAAAACAATATGGGCATTCCTCCGAAAACTAGAAATTGAGCTCCCATTTGATCCAGCAATACCACTCCTGGGAATATACCCTGAGAGACCAAAAAAACACATAGCAGAAACACTATCTGTACCTCTTTTATGTTCATCTCAGCGCTATTCACTATAGCTAGAATCTGGAAACAACCTAAATGCCCGAGAACAGAGGACTGGCTAAAGAAACTTTGGTTCATCTACACAATGGAATACTATGCGGCTGTCAGGAAAAGATGAAGTTATGAAATTTACCTGCAAATGGATGGACATGGAGACTATCATGCTGAGTGAAATTAGTCAGAAGGAAAAGGACAGATATAGAATGACTGCATTCATTAATAGGATATAAATAGATACCAGTGTTTTACTAAATATGGGGAATGGTAATGGCAGATTAAAACTCACCACTGAATATACACAAAGAGACTTAAGTGATAAACTCTAAATATCTGCAGGGC